>RCUC01144360.1:0-21547 GCA_003697995.1 Taxidea taxus jeffersonii
AAAAATTAAAGCCATCCTAGAGGGTGTGAAATGGTATTTCAGAGTGGTTTTGATTTGAGTTCCTCTAGTGACTAATGATGTTGAACATATTTTAATATGCTTGAAGTCCATTTATATATCTTCTTTGGAGAAAATTCTATTTGAGTCCTTTGCCCATTTTTGAATTGGGTTGTTTCTTTGTTGTTGAGTTATAAGAGGTCTTTATATATTATGGATAGTAGACCCTTATCAGATGTGTAATTTGCAAATATCTTTCTCTTATTCTCTAGATTGCTTTTTCACTTTCTTGATCACGTCTTTTGATACACCAAAGTTCTTAATTTTGATGAAGTCCAATTTGTCTATTTTTATTGTTGTTCTCATGCTTTTGGTGCATAATTAATTGCCTAATCCTTGAGACACATTTTGAAAAAAAAGAATAGATTTATCTGGAAAAAGAGATAAAATCTTACTTTACTTGAAACTTATAAATGTATGTTCACCTGTTAATCTGTTGATAGTCAAACAGTTTCTTCCAGCATATTTATGGAGTGAAAGACCACTTTGTTTTTGCATAAGCCACAGCTATCTGATACACTTTGATTTCTTTTAAGTTGATTAAGAACTTAGAGACACTAGCAAAGCAATCTTACTCTGGATATTTCAAGGTTTTTATGATTTCCATTTCTTCCTAAATTTTATTATCTTGTCCACCTATAATTTGATGGTAATATTTTTAGCTTTTAATTAGATGTTTAAATATATACAACTTATCACTGAAAGGAGTCTCTCTGCACACTCATATTTAATTGATTGATGTAATGTTTATAATTATTAAGTAAAATAGGTTCAATTATCATAACTGGCATAAATAAATTTGGGAATAAACCTGACTGAATTGGTAAATATATAGCACAATGGTGGGAACTGAAAAATACAGGTGTAGCAGAGCATAGCCTATAGTCAGAGTGTGCTTGGTGTGCTGTGGACATCTGTCATATGCTCACAATACAGAGGGAATGAACAGTGTAATTCAACAAGTGTGTTAACTGAAGAAAAGTTAAAAGAGCATTTACTCTATTATTCTAGAGGTCTCGATTTAGAATTATTTAAAGCATTTTAGTTTTTATTTTTTAAAAAGATTTTTAAAATTTGTGGTAACATACATAACATAAAATTAACCATTTTTTACATGTTTAATTGTACAGTTCAATGTGTTAAGTACATTCACATAGCTGTGCAAACATTACTACTATCCATCTCAAAAAACTCTCTTTTAAAAAAAATGATTTTATTTATTTATTTGAGAGAGAGAGAGTGAGGGCGCACAAGCAAGGGGAGCAGCAGAGGGAGAGGGAGAAGAAGGATCTCTGCCAAGCAGGGAGTCCATCATGACATGAGTTGGAGGCAGATGCTTAAGTGACTGAGCCACCCAGGTGCCCCACAAAGAACTTTTTCATCTTGCAAATAGAATTTCTTTTTAATAATATGCAATGCCAAGCACACAGCTCTGATATACTATCTTCTAAGCAGATACCAGTGGCGCTTAGTGGCAGTGTGGACTTGGGCAACTCATTTAACCCACTGGTGTCCTCGGTTTTCTAACCTATAAAATGGGGTTAATATCTACCCCACAGAACTAACAAAAAGAACAAAAAATATATTTCCTAAAGCACTTTAAAAACTGGAAAACATTTTACAATTGCTATTTATGGTTATTTTTATTAACAGAAAATTTGAGGATTCTTTCATAGAAAGCCAAAGCTACTTATACTTATACTTTTATAAATATTATTTCTACATGTTTACATTATTCAAGTTTATCAACATACATATATTTTACTTATTTATTGATTGACTGATTGACTTCCATCCTACTAGAATGGAAGATCCATGAGGACAGTGATTTTTGTACTGTTTTGCCCATTGTTCTATTGCAAAGCCTAAAACAGATTAAGGTACATATATTTCTTGAATAAATGAAAGAATGGATTATTTTACACATCCATAAATGTGTTACCAGTGCTCAAAAATATTTATTCATGATAATTCATGATATCGACAGCTCAAACATGTCTTTAGGCTTTCCCAGTGCAAACTTAATATGTGTGAAGCCCCAAATAGAACATTTCTACTATGAGGAAACTTCTCAGACTAGCTCAGAGTTGAAAGGAAGTCAAATTTAGGAGTAAACAGAGATGAAAAAAAAACTTACTCAAATTTTCAAAATGTGTTCTAAATTAAAAATTTTAAGGCTATTATCAACACAATAAAAGATGGGTTTTAATTGGGTTAATTTAATGTAACCAAGGAAATACTTTAAGTGCCATTCTCTCTTTTCTAAACAAAATAGGCAGACAACACTATTGTTTATCAATATCTGGTTTCAAGTATAGCTATGTGACTTGCTCTGGCAAATGAAATGTGAGTGGAGGTAACCCTGTGTCATTTCTGGGTGGAAGTGTTTAGTTGCTGGTACTTAGCCTCCATCATGCTCTTCCCTTACAATGGAGATTATAGAAGTACCTACTGACATGGAGGAACCATAATACTAAATATTGGAAGACTGAGCTGACACAGAGAAGACAGCTTCCCCACAGTTGATTTTATACAAGCAATAATTAAACTTTCGCTGATTTGGAACTTTTGTATTATACTAAGATTTGGGAACTGTGTATTAATAACATTATAACCTAGTATATAGTGACTAGTATATATGTTGACAATATTTTCCCCTACAGTTTGAATGGAAAGTTAAAGTAGTAATTTATATCTGAAAAAATTTTGTAATAAAGTAGTATTTCTATGGGAGACAAAGCCATATATAATCAAAAATGGAGAGTAGGACTATGGTATGTTACAGACATGATACAAATATGATAAAAATGGAGAGTAGGACAATGGTATGTTACAGACATGATACCAGTGAATTCTAGGTTCCTTTAAATCATCTTGTGATGTGAGGAAGAACTTCAGCTTGCTGCTTCTGAGATATTTGAGAATAATCCTTTTGAGTTATCACAATTACTAAGGCTTTTCATCTTTTTCTAGATTCTTGCCTTTCACAGAAATATATACCCTCTGCAATAATCTCTCCATATTTAGACTGTCTTTTCTTTAACCTGTTACTTTTTTTTAGGTGATGATTTTTTTTTCCACCAAAGGGTAAGAATTCAAAATTGTGAGTTATTTATAGTGAAAATTTGGTGAAAATCCAGGTATTTATAGTGAAACTCTGAATCCTTGCCTTTTACATTTTTGGAATACTTACTGGCACCTTACTAGAATACCTTGCTAAGGTTGTGTGTGGCCTCCCTTTCCGAAAGAAATTTTTAAAAATTAGGTGGGACCATCCCAGATGCCACAAAAAAAAAAAAAAAAAAAATTAGGTGGGAGTGGAATGGGGTAAGGGAGGTGACTCATCCAGCAAATGAAGAGATCGTCAAGTACTATTATCTGTGATAAAGGAAGCTGTTAAGAGTCACCATTTCAGAATAACACTGGAAGAATTTAAACAAGCATTTTCCAGAATTGCCATTGTTTACTTTGGTATTTCATTAACATTGTGGGTGGGGAGGTGCTGAGGGCCATGGAACAAAATAAGTGAAAGGGAAACAACTTTCATTCCTGGTGGATTTCCTGTATTACCTAATGAAGGCAGCCGCTTACATGTTGATTCTGTGCAATTCAATTCAACACATATTTTTTGAGCACCTCCTAAGTGTCTGCTATGTACAAACAGTGAACAAACCTACAAAAGAACCCTGTCCTTGGAGGGTTCACCTTCTGGAGGTGTTGATCAACCCTCTGAGAAAAATGCTAAATTATTTCCTTTGGTCGGTATTTTTTCATATCTATCAAAAGTAAACACGGGTACAAACATTCAAACTGATGGTGAAGCACTAAAAGGAAGACTCATCTTCACTTTGCTGGAACAATTTTATTTAGGTTTATTTAAAAATATTCATTTAAAAATACATGTAAAAAATACAAACTCATCAGCTCTCGGGTCTATTGATTTGAGATATAAACATGATCTAAACTATCTTTTATTTCTGTTTTGTTTTGAGGGTCAGATCTTCAGAGAGAAAAGCCTTTGGGGTTTTTCAACCGAGAAGGGCCCTCTTCCCTCTGAAAGCTTACAGTGCAGCCGTTGGGCACCTACAGAGCAGGCAGAACGTCAGTTTCCCTAGACTCTGCTCTCTAAAGAGCGTTTCTATTCGTGGACACGGTGATGACACCATCTTTTCTCCCCAGCGCTGGCGGTTCCAGAATTTCTACATAGCCTGGGGGATTGACTGGGTAGGCAAGCTGGTTGAGAAGGGGCGTTGGCACGTCCGGTGTCCATCTCAGGGTTCGCGGGTAGGGGGAGAAATCAAACCCTCAAGCCATCTTCGGGGCTTGCACTGAAGCTTCAAAGACCCCACTCCGCAACGGAGGCTCGGGAAGAGGACCCGGTTTTAGGGTAAAGTGAGCCAGGAGGCCCCGAGGCAAGAGTTGGACAAACCACTTGTAGGGTCTGGTCGCAGCTACCGGGAAGGACAGGGTGAAGAATCTCACAAAAGGGCGGAGGGGGGTAGGTAGGTAAGAGCTTGACTTGACTTCTTCGAGTAACAACTCTCTGCCCCCATCGCCCAAGGTTTCCCACGGAGAGGTCCCTGTCGCTCTTCTTCAGGCTGGGCGGAACCTATAAGGCATCACCACCTAAATTCTAAAACCAAACCAACCAAACCGCGTTCTAAAACCTCCCTCAACACTCTCTCCGCGGCGTTCCAAACGCAAACATCGCGGGCGAAAAGAGGCTGCACAAATCACGTAGAAAATCAGGCTGCCCCTTTCCAAGGCGATAATCAAATTAGCCTCAAATTAAACGTGAAATTGGCCCTCGCCGGCTGTGGGGACAAAGCCCCCATTGTCCCTTTGCCCGGGTAGGTGGCGGCGGCGGCGGTGCCCACCTTGCCTAGGCCAGTCCCCGCTGCAGAGGACGAGGTCGGCGGCTGGCCCTGGCAGAGCCCGGGCCGGGGAGTGTGTGGACGCACCCTAGGGACGGCTAGCGCGCGCGGCAGGGGCCGGGTGGGCGGCTGTAGGGCTCCCGGCAGGCGCAGAGGGCAGGCGAGGGAGGAACCGAGGGAGGGAGGAGCGGCTAGCAGAGCGGAGTGTGGAGCCGAGTGTGGAGCCGAGTGTGTAGGGTGTGCGGGAGAGAGCCTGTGCGCGCGCGAGTGTGCGCGCTCTCGGCGCCCGCGCGCTCCCTCTCCCCGCCCCTCGCCCCCTCCCTGCCTGCTCCCTCCCTTTCTCCCCCCGCCCCGCGCTCCCGCCCAGCCCCCGGAATCAGTGCAGCTGTTGCCGTGCAGGCTGCGGATTCCTCCAGTCCCTCCCTCGGCCGCCTCTCCGCCCGGAGCGAGCGCGCAGCCCCGCGCAGCAGCGCCCACCGGTCCCGTCCTGTGAGCCCCGGCCCCAGCCGCGGATAGCCCCGCGGAGTCGCCTCCCGGCCCACCCGCCCGGCCGCCGAGGAGCGGGAGGAGGACGGGACCCCGGCGCCCCCACCCCCTTATTCGCGGGAGGTAGGTGGGGGGCCTGGGCAGGAAGATGCCAACTCACTGGGGCTGCCTCCCGGGCAGGCTCCTGGGCGGCGGGAGGGCAGGAGGAGGGGCGCGGGCCCAGGCCGGGAAGACGTAGCTGCCCCACCGCTACCCTGCGCCCTGGGAGCGGCGTGGGGGCAGGGAGGCTGCAGAGCCCGGGCGGGGGCGGCGCGGGGAGCCTGGGTCTCCTGTGCTCATCAGTACGCGGACTATGCGGGCAGCGGTGGCAGCCTCCGTAGTGAGGGAACACGGCACCCCTGTGCGCACCGGGGCCACCCAGACCCATTCTCGGGCGCAGCGGCGCCGATTCCTTCTCTCTGCCTCCACCGCCTCCTCTCTCCAGTAGGGCGCAGCTGCCCCCGGCTCCGGGGTGGGTACGGAGTGGGCAGCAGTGAGGGCGTATTTTCGGGTGTGCTCCCTGCGGCCGGGGCTGGTGGGGAACGGGGGCGGCGGTGACAGGGCCCGACTACGCGCGTAACGGACGGGGGATGCGGCCAGGCGTGGTCCCCGCTGCGCCGCGCTGCAGCTGAGCCGGAGGCGGCGGCCCGGCGCCCCCCCCCCCCACCCGCCGCCCATCCTCGCGCGGGTCCCCCGCCCTCACCGCCATCCCCACTCTCCCAGGGCTGGGCGTGAGCCGCCTCGGGGCGCGGAGCCGCGTCGGCGCCCGCCCTTCAGCTCCAGCCACCCGCTCTTCAACAGGTTTGTACCAGCGCGGGGACCCCCCGGACCGGCCTTTGCGGGGGTGGTAGGCTGGAAGCCCCTTTCTCATCCCTCACACAGCGCCCGCGGCCCTCTTTTTTGCGGGGGGGAACCTTCCCTTTGTTTTTGTGAGAGGAAAGATGCCAAGTGCCTGTCGTCAGATGGGGAGGAGAGTGTTGTCGATGTTAGTGTACAAACCATTATTTTTCCAGTCAAAAGCCGGGCCTCAGAGCGAGGAGAGGGCGAGTGTAGGGGTGCTTCAGCAGAGGAGAAAAATGGATTCGGTGGGTTTATTTGGGCGGGGATGTGCTTTTTTGGTAAGATGGATGGCTCCCAGTGCCCTCGCCGTGATGCAGCACAATGCAGCAGTATCGAAGCCTCCCCTGGTTCTCGCTGCCCGGGCTTGGCACCGCCACTCGGCGCCTGCGGCCCCCGCCCGGCCCCACCCAGGCCCGGGGCTGCCCTTGGCCGCGGCCGGGAGCTGCTTCTACCTTGTCATGCTGCTTCAGCTGGATGTGGCGTCAGGAGGACCAGGTCACCTAGCCGTGAAGTGGGGGTGGGGGAGACTGCTATTTGGGGTGATACCTCCTGCCCCGCCAGTCGGACAGTGGGACAGTGCTCGGACGAAGGGGCGTCCTGCAGCGCTAATGCAGGCTGAGAGAGCCGGCCTGCGGTGCGGACCGGAATCTGATCTCGGACAAGGGACCTGAGCCGTAGGGAGGGGCTGCAGGAAGGACAGGCCCGGTGGTGTGCGGAGGCAGTGGTGCAGTCAGTATCAGGAGTCGCAGTGTTTTTCTGTGCATTACCCATAATCTGTGACTACAACCCAACTATCCATCGATTTCTTCGTATGTGAAAAGTGATTAATTGAAGCTTTCCGACGATGACATTACAGTACCTCTCTCTTTGGTTAATACTAAGAATATGAAATTTTCCTATAGGAAACAGTTTTTTTTTTTTGAAATGAAAGGATTGGTGTGTTTTGGTTATTACGTCTCTGAGACATTTTAAAAAAATTAACATTCAGTAAGTTGTTTTTAAAAGAACGTATTTTTTTGGTGAATAGAAAATTGTTTCTTTAACCCATATTTGCTTTCTTTTTATCACTTGCTTTTTCTCTGTTAAGCACAGTTAGAGATTTGGATTCTTTATTAAGGATTGTTAGGTGAGTGTCATGATTGTTGGTATATTGGTAGTCAGATTGATTTAGATAGCTGCCTTAAGTATCCAGTCATGACTAATGGGATTATCATGGTAACTGACTGCATTTGTGTTTGTTTTTATGTATTTTTTGTGTACGTATTTTTTGCAGATGTGGCTGGGAGGGGTGGGATGGTGAAAGGCAGACCACCAAGGCTTCTGTGGTTGGTATCTGGTTAGAAGAAGATGATTCCCAAAGTCCTCATCTGTTTAGTCTGGGAACACTGGGAATTTCTCTTCTAAATACCACTAATACAATTCGTTTATTCCATGTGAGATGGCAAATGAGAGACATCTAAACGTCATCTCTTCTAAAATGTATGCGTGAGAAAGGGAATTTCAGTGTGCTAACCGGAAGGGAAGGTCAGTGCTTCAGTGCAAGGGCATATCTACTTTTATTTTTAAAAAATCTCTAATGAATCCCCCATTTGGTTTTATGTGGCTCTGTAGAGGGAACTGCATGTCAGTTGTGTGGTTTATGTGCATTATTCTTCATTTCTCTAGTAGAGGGCCATTAAAATGTAGAATATTTTTGAATTTGTCTTTCATCGTTGCTTGGATTGTGTAAAATTGTGATGCCTAAAGATGTTTGGGAGTATTGTTTCCAAGGATTATCCAGACATTTTGGATTTATTATGTTGTAAAAAATATCCTGTGTTGATGGCGCAGAGGATTTAGCTGTTCTGACTAACACACCAGGTGCAGAATTCTGTTAGGCTACACTCTTTATGTTAACTCCGGACTAACCGGACACTTCATCTGTGAGTAAGTATTGGGGCAGTGAGGAAACTGCTGTGCGGGCTTTCTGTGCAGAGCGTCTCTTAGGGTGAGACTAGTAACAACAGTCTGTGATGTTGTAGGAGCAAGTGAGAAGACCTCACTCTCTGCTGTGACACACTCTTAGCAGAGAGTTGGCATTGGTGTTTCCTTGGAAGAGTTTGAGTGGTTATTGAGTGCTGTATGAAAGCATGACTCTACATGCAGAAGTACTATTTTGAGATGGAAGGGTTTTTACTACTATTAAACAGACATGATGAGTGGGAATTATTTGATGTGGTTTCCAATAAAATAATAAGCTTTTCATTTTAAGAGCATATTCTTAGAATTCTAGAGCTATTCACACACACATACATGTGTAATATGTAGATCGGTGTGATGCTCCTTTGATTATGTTGGGCCATGACCAACGTCTGCATTATAATTTGATTACTGTTCTGTGCGTTTCCTTTTGGTAGTCCTGGTTTCTTCAGTACCACTGGGAAACCATTCTTCCATAAGGAAAAGGCTAATATCCCTTCTGGAAAGGCTACTATCGAAGTGAGTAAAACTCATGGATTTCTCTTTTAAGTTTTCAGTCTTTGGGGCGCCTGGGTGGTTCAGTTGGTTGAGCAACTGCTTTCGGCTCAGGTCACGATCCTGGGGTCCTGGGATCGAGTCCCACATCGGGCTCCCAGCTCCATGGGCAGTCTGCTTCTCCCTCTGACCTCCCCTCTCATGCTGTCTCACTTTGTCTCTCTCTCTCAAATAAATAAATAAAATCTTAAAAAAAAAAAAAAGTTTTCAGTCTTTGCTGCCTTTCAGAGCACCTTTTCTTTGCAAAAGACCTAGTTTAGTATTCTTGATTTTTCTGATAACAGGTATCCTGTACCCAAGTTTATATAGTGTAGGAAGAGTATCTCAATTTCTTTATCTTGGTGGGTAAAATGAAACTATCCCAATTAGAGACACCCACGCTTCTGTTTTTAGCTGTCCCTGGAGAAGGTGTTTTCATAATGTCTCTTGTTGCAGTAGTGAGGTTTGTGGAACAGCCAAGTCAGGAGCTTTTTATAAAGGCAGATTCTTAGAGGTCTCATCCCAGACCTATCCAATCATAATTTGCATTTTAACAAGACCCCAAAGTGACTTGTATGCATGTTAAATGGAGAAACTGCTCTACTCCTTCAGCTAAGGGGACTTCCATATCCTTCTAGTATCTTTCTTTTGTTTTTCTTTTGCCTGAAATATCAGCACATTTTCCCCCCTTGAGTCACTAAGTGGTGTTGAAGAAAGGGATGCACTGACTGTAAATCATTTAATACCGAAATACTTTGTAAAGTTCTTTAATTTTTAGATGGAGGAGCCCTATTTTTTTAAATAGTTATTTAGGCTAGTCAGGTTTTTCAGTTCTTTTCTAGAACACCTCTAAAGTTGAAAAACAGTCTCCCCTCCCTACCTAGATAAAAAGGCATTGGCTTTGAGATAGCAGAATTGGAGTCCAGGAAGCTAAAAACCCTGAGTGCAAGTGCCCCTCTGCTCCCTTTGATCTTTGCCATCTTATTCTCTGTCATCAGTTACTTCTGGTATATTCAGTGTCCTGCCCTTCTGGTCCATTACCTTCTTAAAGTTTTTTATTAAGTGATTTGTATGTACAAAATAAAGCTCATAAAAGATCTATTACAGAATCATAAATCAGTGGGCACTCAGACACCCATCACCCAGTTCAGGAAGAAGAATCTTATCATCGTGTATTCATAGTTGCCTGTGTGATTGATCCTCTGTCATCCTGACTGAACTAGCCACTGTTATGACTTTATGTTTATCATTCCCTCCCTTGCTCTTCTTTATGGGTTATCTTTATGGGTTTTGTGTGTTTTTGAAATTTATATAAAAGAAATTACACCTTATGTATTTTTCTGTGACTTGCACTTTAAA
The DNA here is from genome assembly GCA_003697995.1 of Taxidea taxus jeffersonii. NCBI lineage: Eukaryota > Metazoa > Chordata > Mammalia > Carnivora > Mustelidae > Taxidea > Taxidea taxus. The sequence goes on from RCUC01144360.1 coordinate 10,149, forward strand.
TTAACATTATATTCCTGAGATTCATTCATTTTGTGGCTGTGGTTCATTCATTTTTACTGCTACATAGTATCTACTACCACTTATTTATTCCTACTGCTATAGATAGAGATTTGAATTGATTCTAGTTTTTTGCTCTTATAAAAAGGCTGCTGTGAATATGTCTTCTATATGTCTCTTAATACATATATGGAGATAGATGCAAGCACACACACATTGTGTCTCTTTCACTCACAAGTAAAACTTGCTGGATAATGGAGTATGTGTATCATCAACCTTACTAAATATGCCAAATGATTTTTCCTGAGTGATCATACTATTTGTGTTCCTACAAGTAGTGTATATGTTATAATCATTCTACAACTTTGTCACTACTTCATTTGCTAGACTTTAAAATGTCGTCCCGTTGATATTTATGAAATGATATATCATGAGGCTTTTTATTTGCCATTTCTCTGATTAGTGAGGTTAAGTATTTATATTATTGGCTATTTGAGTTCCTTCTTTTGTAAAGTCCCCGTTAAGCTTTTTGCCTATTTATCTTTTAGATTTCTTACTGATTTGTAGGAGTTCTTTATGTAGATTGTCTGCTAATCCCTGTGGATTATATGTATCACAAAAATTACCTCCCAGTTTGTGTTTGTTTTTAAAAACTCTCTGTGGTTTCATTTGATGAACAGTCATCTGTAATTTCAGTTGAGTCATAATCAATTTTTGTTCTTTAAGGTTTGCGAGGACAATTTTGTTATGGCAGGAAAATTTCTTTTTTCATTTGGGAAAGAGCATTAGTTTTGGTGTCAAACATTTGGTGTCAAACATAGGCTCAGATCCCAATGCTGTTGTATACTAGCCATGTGGTCACAGTTAGGATCTGGCCTTGGGATAATTGATACTCTTGAAACCAGTTTCCTTATTGAAGTAGAAAAATTTTCCTAAAATTGAAATGATAATACTTCCTGATATGGTTGGGAGACAGCAGTGTACAGTGCTAGGTACATAGTAGGTGTTCAGTTAATAACAGTTTCATTACTTTCTCTTCAAACTACCTAAGGTGTAAGAGCCACTGACCTCTTCAGTCTTCCAAAAACTGCCTTGATATTTTTATGTCAAAAGAGCTAATAAACAGCTTATTCTTTTATTTTTTTAAAAGGCTTTGTTACAGTGGGATTTATGTATTGATCAGCATAGGCTGTACAAGACCACTTACTGGAAACCCTTTGTCAGCTCAGGTTCCAGTTCTTGAAAGTAGAGTAATTATAGGTCTTTTTACCAAGAAGGATTTTATACTACTGTTCTCCTTTTGCTGCTACTCTAAGATTAATCTGCCATATTGTTTTTGAATCAATGAACAAATTGTTGGATACCTTCTCTTGCCAGGGCTTGAAATTGGGTTAGAGTGATGGTCTACGCTGGTTTAATGGTGAATAAAATTTAGTTTTTGGATCTAAAGACTATATACTCCACTGCATAAAATATATTCTCTAATGTCCCCAGAAGATAAAAGACCTCTTATTGACTTGGTGTGTGACTTTGGTAAGCCATTTACTCTTTTGGTCTCAGTTCTAAATTTATAAAATGAAGAACTTAGATGAAATTACAGTGTAAAACATGGCACCTGGGCACCAGTCCCTCCCTCCCTGGCAGACCTAGAAAATCAGGCATGACACTCTTTTTCCACAGAACTGAGGTAAAACCTCAGTAACATTCTCAACATAGTGCTCTAGACAGTAACTACCAGTTAATCGGATCTCATGCTTAATTTTAAGATCCTGTATATCCCCAAAACTTTGTGATGATAAAATATTTGAGTAACAGCGCTCTGGCAGAGTTCAAAAGAGTGAGTGGAACAGGAAGAAATCAAAAGCAGGGAGAGAGGAAATAGGTGATTTCGGGGGTCTGGAGGTTAAGGGAGCAGGTTACGGTGGTAACCAAGGGAATAAGAAGGAGGGGAGAGATGGGAGAAAGGCTGTGATGGCCCAATCCTGTGCCAGTTGCTCGTAGAGTGAATGGATGGGAGGTAGATCTAAGTGGATGAGGAGCTAAGGTGACATGGATTTCAGACTTGGATGATGACAGAAACAGACCCCGGGAATAGTGAAAATCTAGTTGGGAAGAGAATCAGTTTTGTCTTTGAACGTGTTCAATCTGAGGTTCCAGCAGAACCTCAGTGGAGATAATGTTGGAACAGTTGAGAGAGATCAGAGCCAGAGAGACTAATGGGAGGCTGTTGGATGCAAGGGTCCTGAGCTTTAGGCTGTGAAGTTACACAACCTGGTGACTCCCTGTACAGGCCGAGTGACCTTGGGCATACTACCTTGATCTCTCTGTGAGCCTCAGTATCTCCATCTGCATGGATGCAGATGCATGGTGGTACCTATCACAAAGGATTGTTAAAGCTAAGTGAAATAATCCACTGTCTATCACAATACATTTTAATTACCACAAGACATGGATAGTTTGCTTAGTCTCAGCTTTATGTTTTCTTTCAAATGAATATTTTGATTTTTTTCAGAAAAGATACATTCCAGTAAACATACTATCTTTTAGATAAATAATGCTAGGTTCAGTCTATGTTAAACTTGTCCATATGTATCATGTCTAAATTATAGGAAAGGCAAACCTAACTAATGCCTATTTTTAACAAACAAGGAAACACTAAGGAAAGGATATGGGGAAAGGAAGGGGAAAGGATATGAACAGATAGTTTATAAAAGAAGAAATTAAAGAAGCCAATAATAACTATATTAAATTATTCAAATTCACCAGTAATTTGAAGCACAAAACAATTAGATTAATTTTTCCACTTTAATTGGTGGGTAAATAAGGTTATCTGGGATACTATAAAATAGGAACTCTGCATTATCTGTTGGGAGAATATTTGGATTAATACAAACTTAGTAGAAGAAACTGGGTTATATATATATATATATATAAAACAGAAACCTTAAATGCTTATACTTTTTGGAGTGAAATCCCACTTGTATTTCTGTAACCTAAAAGAAAGAAATAAAAATAAGGACAGATTTTTAAACAAGGATAGTCCTAACAGTATTTATAGTGAAAAAGCAAATGGGACATACTCAAATTATGGCACAGGGAATGGGATGGAATTCAATATAGTTCTTCAAATAATGGTTTGTTAGAATATTACTGAAATGGGAAAATGCTAACAATATAATATTCAGTGGAAATACCTTTATGCAATGCTATACAATAGGGTTTAAGTCTGTTTTTGTCATATTAAATAAAAGACTGGAAGGAAATACATTAAAATGTTAATGCTTTGGATGGTGGGTTGATGGGTGATTTCCTTTCTTGTAAGAAAGGAAATTCCTATGACTTAATGTTTCTCATTTTGAGTTTTGAAGTATTTTATACATAGAGAATACAGTAAATATAATAGACTGCCAGGAGGGCCATTTTTTAATAATCAAAAAAGCAAGCAACACTATGTTAATTGCTAAAAAAAAAAAAAAAGGAAAGAAAAAAACAAATCTGGCCACTTATAGGTCATTGTTAAGGAATAGTTTAAATTTCTAACGAATTGTCTTACTTGTCCTTCTGTCCACTTTTCTAAGAGCAGAGGAAAAATTATTTAGTGTCTTCAGGGTATAGGCCTCAGAGAAACGTAGAGCATTTAGGTATGATGGAAAGCTAACTTGACTTTACACTAACCTGGGTCAGCTGAAAAGGTGACCGGTATTCTTTAGTATTTCCAAACAGCATCCTTGTGCAGAAAGAGGGCAGTGGACTTCTGTGACATACTTGTTCTCACTTGTGGAAACCCAAGCACAGCTGCTGAAGCTAATTTTGTAACTGGTCAGAAAAGCAGATGAAATTCAAAGTGAAAATTTTAAAATAAAAATAACTCCAGATTTCTGTTACTTCCCGATTAATGGTGTCTCACCATTTGGGAATATTATAGGCTAAGTGTGAGAGGAATGAATTTTAATAATACCTTTGCTTCTTTGGATGAAAGCAAATTCTTATGTATGTATATATATGATATTTATTGTATCTCTCTATCACATAGGTGAGACAGAGGGATATATGTATGATTGATTAATCTCCACGAATGGAGGCAGTGGGCTATTTGAAGACTTTTAAAGTGGGGAATTGTGTGGAGATAACATTTTGAAAGTGAGTCTCAGGAATAATGAATCACATTGCCCTTCACCTTTGGGGGAAATATTTGGGAGGAAATAGTTCTGTTTTATGGCCTAAATTCCCAGCTGTGTTGGTACTTTGTAAAATGTAGCTTGTAGAAATGAACTTTTACTTCCATGAATTTTGTTTGTGTTTGTTTTTTTTTTTAAAGATTTTATTTATTTATTTGACAGACAGAGATCACAAGTAGGCAGAGAGGCAGGCAGAGAGAGAGGGGGAAGCAGGCTCCCCGCTGAGTAGAGCCCGATGGGGCTCGATCCCAGGACCCTGGAATCATGACCTGAGCCGAAGGCAGAGGCTTAACCCACTGAGCCACCCAGGCACCCTGTTTGTGTTTTTTTTTAAAGATTTTATTTATTTATTTATTTATTTGACAGATAGAGATCACAAGTAAGCAGAGAGGCGGGGGGGGGGGGGGGGGGGGGAGGGTGTGCGTTGGGATGGGGGGAGTTGGGGTGGGGTGGGGGGGTGGGAGCAGGGCTCAATCCCAGAACCCTGGGATCATGACCTGAGCCGAAGGCAGAGGCTTTAAACCCATTGAGCCACCCAGGCGCCCCAATTTTGTGGTTTTTTTCTGCTGTCAATTTTAAGTGGTTGATTGAGGAAGGCCTTTTAGGTTAAGTGTGCTTTGAGATCTGAAAGTAAGATGTTATAATTTCAAGATTGCTTTAAAACTGACCCCTGTGGGACGCCTGGGTGGCTCAGTTGGTTAAGCAGCTGCCTTCGGCTCAGGTCATGATCCCAGCATCCTGGGATCAAGTCCCACATCGGGCTCCTTGCTTGGCAGGGAGCCTGCTTCTCCCTCTGCCTCTGCCTGCCACTCTGTCTGCCTGTGCTCGCTCTCTCTCTCTAACAAATAAATAAATAAAATCTTTAAAAAAAAAAAAAAAACTGACCCCTGTTTATGGGTGTCATAATTCCATCCTTTGTAAACTCTAAATTATGGGAGTAAACAATTGAATGATTTTTAGAGCCATTTGACATCTCTGCTCTACAATCTGTAGCATCCTTCTATCTCTGATCTGTAACATAAACTTGAAGCCATTGGTTGGGCAGTAAATTCTGTATTAGAACGTAATTACAGACTTTTACCTAACAGATGAACTAGGATGAAATGCAGAACGATATATAAATAAGCAGAATTTATTCTTTGGCAGTATATATCTATAATTAAATATGTCTATGCTTAGAAAGTGGTTATCTCTTGGTGATGAGATTGTGGAAGAGCTCTAATTTAATCTCTCCACATTTCCCCAACTTTTGGAAGTCCTTAACAATAAACACTTGCTCTTTATCAAAAATATCCTAACACCACGATAAGCCTCATTTTAGATTATAAAAACTAATAAGTAAAATGATTAATCAGCTAAATATACCCTTTGCTATTCAAATTTTTTCCTGCCGGAACTTACAGGAAAGCAGTCTTAATACTAAAGGCATAAAGAGCACTGAAATTTTGAAAAGGTTTTTCCATTCCTTATTTAAGTGTGCACTTTGTTAGAGCCGTGGTATTTTATTACTTCCATGGAGTGTGGGAAAAGATGTAGGAACTGGGCCACAAGGGAGCTGGTAAAAAACATCCTCCAGGAGATCTGCCTCTATGGCTATTGCCTCTGGCTCTGAGTGAAGTTTCTTGTTGTTTCCTTACTCTCTTCAATAGCAGATAATTGTCAGGTTCAGGGATAATTGTCCTAGTGTGTTTGCTTCAAGGTTAATGTAAACATTCTAAGGCTGTATATTTTTCTGGAATGTTCTTCACCAGCTGTACTGTCTTTGGTCGGGTAAAACATGCCCTTATCGTGGTTTACACCCCTCCTCCTTTTAGCCCTTTTATCTTACTTATTTAAAGGGGAAGGAAAACCTAGATGCTTCCCTAAAACAATATTTATTTATTTTGTTCTGTGATGTTAAAACATTTTCCATTGTATTTTTAAATCTGTAGCAAGGGAGTGCTTTTAGAGTGAGTACAATAGTCTTAAAAGTTAAAATACTGGGTCACCTGGGTTAAGCCTCTGCCTTCAGCTCAAGTCATGATCTCAGGGTCCTGGGATTGAGCCCCGCCCCGCATCGGGGCTCTGCTTGGCGGGGAGCCTGCTTCCTCCTCTCTCTCTCTGCCTGCCTCTCTGCCTACTTGTGATCTCTGTCAAATAAATAAATTTAAAAAAAAATTGAAATACTATTTTTTTTTACCTTCTTAGAATCCTTGAATATTTGACAGTGTCTGCTACTCCATACAGTATACATAGTTTTTTTCTGAATGGCTTCTGAAGAATGTGTACTTTCAAAAAGTTATAAATTAGCATAAAATCATCTAACATAAAAGTTTTTAAATATTTCATTACCAAAATAGTAAATGTTTATTGTAGATCATATGGAAAATAAAAATGAATACAAAGAAGAAAATTGAAATCACTAGATATTTAGTGACTTCAACAGCATGCAGTTAACATTTTGGTGTTGATCCTTTAAACCTTTTTCCCAGTACATATACTTATCTTACAAATAAGGGCCACATTCTCAGATCTCAGGCTAAAGATGTCAAGTTTTGATAGTCTAATCACTTGATGATGTTTATTACTCTTCTTTCAATACATGTAGCATGACAAAACATAAAATCTTATTCCTGGTCTTATTTAAAGCTATGGCACGGACACTGTCTGTTGCCCTGAACTGTTTTTAGTGGTAGGGGTGTTAAAGAAAAGTGGTAAAGAAACAAAATCCATATTTTATTTTATTTTAAAGATTTTTATAGTGGAAAAATACCAGAAATTAAGTTCTCATTAGATAATGTGTGCTTTGTGTTTTGTTTTGGAAAAAATTCTCATCAGAGCTGCATTAATTCCCTTGAGGGACATCTCCATATGCTTTGGACAACATCTGATTTTACTTTTATCTTCAGATAAAAGTAAAGACTTGGAGACTCTTTAAAACAGCTACCCCATAACTGTTACAAATGGAATGGATGTGGTTATTAGAATCTTGGTTTTAAACGTAATAAATTTTGGGGCGCCTGGGTGGCTCAGTGGGTTAAAGCCACTGCCTTCGGCTCCGGTCGTGATCCCAGGGTCGTGGGATCGAGCCCCGCATCGGGCTCTCTGCTCTGCGGACAGCCAGCTTCCTCCTCTCTGCCTCTCTGCCTACTTGTGATTTCTGTCTATCAAACAAATAAATAAAAATCTTCAAAAAAAAACATTTTAAAGGTAATAAATTTATTTTAAAGGTAATAAATTTTACTGGGCCAGTTTGGTTGTGATTGTTGAAAGCATACACTAAGAGCTCAACTTTCTTAGGGTCCTTGTATTGGCTGAATTCTTTAAAATTCTATCTTTTGATCTAGGATCTGTTTCAAGAAGAAGCAGTATACTTATTTGATTATGCAAGCCAGTTGTTTAAGCCTTGGGACATTGGCTGGATGTAGTTGACTTGCTAGCACTTTGTTGCCTTAATTCTAGTATTTGGCCTTTTCCTGAAGAAGGTGCTAAAAGGGTTTTTTATGTGCTTAGGAAAAGGAGTGGGAAGAGGGGTGAAATGCAGTTTCTGTGAGGTACTTTGTGGTTGTTACTGGTCTTGTCTGGAGTGGTGGGCCTGGAGGAAGCGTGGCAAATGTGCTTCTTCCCAGGTTTAAACACTGAAGGCCAGTGGAAGCTCCTTTTACAGTTTAGGGGGAAGCTCAGCTGGGCTGGCTGATGATTGGAGCAGGATTGGGGATTGGGGCTCAGCTGCACTACATGGACTTCCTCTCTCCAAATAAGGGATTCTTCACAAACTCCTGACCTGATGGGAATCATTCTTTTTGAGGACTGGCACAACTCATCAAGGGAAATGCTTTGATTGTTAATGTGCCTGGCCTGTCTGAAGCCTGCAGCGGGGATCTCAACTTAACCTTCCGGTAGCTGCACACATTGGGTCTAGCACTTGGGGAGCATTGAGATGAGAGTGCTCACAGTGGTCCCTGCGCCCCAGGATATGGGAGAACGGGGCCGGAATGTGGCCTTATCCGGACCTCTGAATGGATGAGTGCACCTGTCACTTTTTTAGGAAGTGGTGGTCAGAAGTATCAGTTGGGTAACTTCTCTGAGAGGGGCCTGGTCTTTCTCACAGTGAGCTTGACAACTCTGTGCTGCCAGCTGTCCTTAAATACCCAACTTATCTCCTGGGTGGAGTCAAGGATGACCAAGATCCTGGAGCACAGACATTCAAGTGCTGTAAGTGCCGTTTGAGTAGGAGGGAAGCCAGCGCACACCTTGTGTTTTATTCTTTGTTTTAAAGGTAGGTGGTGGTGGTTGTTTTTGTTTTTTGTCTTTTTGCTTGTTTTTAAATCAGTACCCACTGCTAAAAGAATTTCTTTTTTTTTTCTTTTTAAAGAGTTTATTTATTTGACAGACAGAGATCACAGGTAGGCAGAGAGGCAGGCAGAAAGAGAGAAGCAGGCTCCCCGCTGAGCAGAGAGCCTGACCCAGGGCTCCATCCCAGGACCCTGAGATCACAACAGAGCTGAAGGCAGAAGCCTCAACCCACTGAGCCACCCAGGCGCCCCTAAAAGAATTTCTGAGTTTCCTTGACATTTAGGATGATTTTTTCATTTTGAAATGCTTATTTTGCTTTTGAAGTGTGTGTTCCTGACTTTAAGAACACTAGCTTTCATCCTAGCTCTTAAAATCTCGTTTGATTCATAAAGGGTGAAAGTTTAATTAGAGAGCAGGTTAATTTATTGTCCTTATTCCTGTGGAAGAGTACTCTTATTTGCCAGTAGAGTATCATATATATTTATGTCTATACATATATATGTGTATAGATACAGATACATACACACACACACACACATATATATATATGTATTTCCAGCTCTGAACAATTACTTTGTTAGTGAATGTTTGTGTGAATATTTTATTCCTAATTATAGTAAGTATTGTCTTTGGGCTACACTCTTGTTAAAGGAAACTTTTGTTCATATGAAATAAATAAATCTTTAGTGGATCGTATTTGAGAACTGGTTCTCGGTCTTCTTAACCTTTAAAGTAGGTAGATATTCAATGTAAAGAGTATATGATAGCTGGCCGATCACTGGAATGTTGTGCAGCTGTGCGGAGCATGAGGCTCAAATGTGCTAATTAAATATATTTTTTTAGTGAGAATGGAATGTAGCAGCATGTGGTTAACCATTCCAGGTTGTTTTTGAAGAGGACTTTTTTTTTTTTTGCCAAATATTAACAATTAGAGAGTACATTGACTTAGAGGATGTATTGCTAGGTTAAATTGTTGTTTTAAAGGAAGTAATGGGACTCATTAAATACTGAGATGATCCTTTAAAATATACACTGATTAATAATCTGCTTCAAGATGTAGGCAGTGGGAACATGGCTAGGGTTTAACATCTGTAGTTAAGGCATTTCTTTTTTAAGATGTGATCTTGCTTTTTCCCCTTCCATGTTAGTTTTTTCTTTGTTGGTGAGTATTCAACCTTTCTTTGGGCAGTGGAGTACAGCGTTTTCCCCCAGTTTGAGCTGTATTCTGATACTTGTTTTGGGGACCAATGTAAATTGGATTTTTGGGCTAAACTGTATCCACGCAGATGGTGGTCTGATTTTTTTTTTTAGCCAGACATTGTGCAAAGTGATCTGATGGGAATAGATGGCAGGTTGGTTGTGTAATGTGGCAACATCTTACTTAGTGTGTCTTTAGAGATAAGTGGGATGTGATTCCAGCAAGGCTGTGCATAAGAAGTTGGAATGCATTGGAGAACTGCCAAGAGATTGGGAGCAAGCTGTATGACAAGCACTAATGCAGCCTTGGCCTGACTTAAAATAGCTACAGTTGAGCAGAAGCTCTTCAAACTTGTCATTTCACTTGAGCAAAATCATTCCTCTAAATGTATTACCAAGAAATAGAAATGGTAGCTATCCTCTTTAGTAAGGTTTATTTTTATTTATTTTTTTGTTCTAGCAGTCTTAAAAAAACTTGCGCCCATATGTAGGAAAATACTTCTGTGTCACATATTACCTTGCATGGTTTTATCTGGACTAATTAGTGATGCATTATCTCAGACTTCACATGGGGGTTCCCCTGCCCTGCTCACCCTACTCGTTAATGGAGGTTTGAATAGAAATTTGTGCCCCGAAAGTTAAAAAAAAAAAGCCCTATATTTTGTATGTTGGATAGTCATGTGGATATGAACTATTGATGTTTGAACGTTAGAACCTTATAGAAGCATAGTAAAGGGCATTGGTTACAGTCCTGCAGAATCTTTTTTTTTCCTTTGCTTATTTCTTTTTTGACTCTGTTAAGTTTTTGCAATTTATCTGCAGTACTTGATTCTTGTTTGTAATTGATTAACATTCTAATTATGGTCTCTCCGTTAAAAAAAAAAATTGGCTTGTTTTTTTAAATCAGGATGACAAAAACAAAATAGGAGTGAGGGTGTGCAGCCTTTAGGAAGGGTCCTGTACAGGTTTGAGACTAATAGTGACATGATCAGGGCCTGCAGAGGGTGAGGGGTGACTAAGTAGAGGTGGAGGTTGCTTGTGAGGATAACCCAGTCAGCCTATTTATTAGCATGGGTGCTGCAAAGATGAAATTAAAAAAATAAAAAACAATATTTAGATTACCAAGTGGAAATAAAATAACAGAGGACTTAGATGTTAAATATAATATGAAAACAGTGAGTGAACTTCCTCTAGGAGGGCTTTAGTACAAAACAAATTTCTACTATTTCTTGAAAGATGGTATTAACAGATATCGTAATTATCCTCTAATTTGAAGTCCATTATGGATTTGGGCTTAGACTAATTGCAATAGTGTTACGGCTTTTTAGAGAGTACGCTCCATCGCTGTCATTAGATTTGTAAGTCCTGAATTGTGCTTTGTCACTTTCAGTATCTTACACATATTTAAGAGGGGCTCTTCGTGTATAGAAACATTATTTCTGGCTCTTTTTTTTTTTTTAAGATTTTATTTATTTATTTGATAGACAGAGATCACAAGTTAGGCAGAGAGGCAGAGAGAGAGAGGAGGAAGCAGGCTGTCCGCAGAGCAGAGAGCCCGATGCGGGTCTGGATCCCACGACCCTGGGATCATGACCCGAGCCGAAGGCAGCAGCTTTAACCCACTGAGCCACCCAGGCGCCCCTTATTTCTGGCTCTTATGTTAGTGCCTTTATACAGAGATTTGTAGTTTATACTTATTAGGCCTTTGGTAAGTAGAATTGAGGCTATTTTTCTAGGTGGTTTTTTTTTTTT
>RCUC01144361.1:0-22382 GCA_003697995.1 Taxidea taxus jeffersonii
GTGGGTGCTGAGGCCCGGAGTCACTTCCCGCTCTTGTCGCCCACAGCCGCAGGGGGCTGCGATGGGACGGGAGCCATGAATGGTGCCGCCCCCGGCCCCGCCGCCGCCGCCCCCGCCCCGGTCCCCGACTGGCGGCAGTTCTGCGAGCTGCACGCCCAGGCGGCCGCCGCCGACTTCGCGCACAAGTTCTGCCGCTTCCTGCGGGACAACCCAGCCTACGACACGCCCGACGCCGGGGCCTCCTTCTCCCGCCACTTCGCCGCCAACTTCCTGGACGTCTTCGGGGAGGAGGTGCGCCGCGTGCTGGTGGCCGGGCCGGCGTCGCGGGGGCCGGCCGAGCCCCCCGACGCCATGGAGCCCGAGCCGGCGGGGCCCGCGGCGCTCAAGGCTGCCGCCTACGGCCACTCGCGGAGCTCGGAGGACGTGTCGGCGCAGGCGGTGGCCAAGGCCCGCGTCCGCAAGGGCTTCTCGCTGCGCAACATGAGCCTCTGCGTGGTGGACGGCGTGCGCGACATGTGGCACCGGCGCGCCTCACCCGAGCCCGATGCGGGCGCCGCCCCGCGGGCCGCCGAGCCCCCCGCCGAGCCGCGTGACAAGTGGACGAGGCGCCTGCGGCTGTCGCGGACGCTGGCGGCCAAGGTGGAGCTGGTGGACATCCAGCGTGAGGGCGCGCTGCGCTTCATGGTGGCCGACGACGCGGCCGCGGGCTCCGGCGGCACCGCCCAGTGGCAGAAGTGCCGCCTGCTCCTGCGCCGGGCAGTGGCCGGCGAGCGCTTCCGGCTGGAGTTCTTCGTGCCGCCCAAGGTGAGTGCCCAACCCCCGCCCAGGCAGCCGCTGAGGGCGCCCCCTTGCCCAATGGCTTGCCCTCCCCTGGGGCCTCCCAAACACCAGTGACAGTCGCGCTTTCAGGGAGGGTGCCCTAAATGTGCTGGTCCCCGGCCGGCCACCAGGCTGCAGCCCAGCGCCTGGGGAGTGGCCCTTCCCTGGCCCAGGTTTTGAGAGCTAAGTATCGAGCTGTCTCCAGCACTGCTGACCCCATGAGAGCACCCTGCCCTCTCCCCAACTTGGGGGCCGGCCATCAGAGCCTTGGGGGCAGCTGCGGGCGTCCTCCAGGATGGCAGACCTGCCGTCCTGGGAAAGTGGGAGTCATTGGAACAATAGTGCTCCTTCTCTGAGGACACCCAGCACACTGAGCCCTAAGCGTGGTGCCCAGTCTCATCCCCCTGTAGGGTGGGCATCACGGTCCCCAGGTCACAGAAGAAAGAACAAAGGAGTACTCTGAGAGGACGTGTGGCCTGTCTAAAGTCCCAGAGCTGGTGGGTGGCGGAGCTGGGCTATTAATACCCACTACCCTGGTGGTCCCGAGAACGGAGGAGCGTGGACATGGGAGCTGCCTGAGCGCTGGGAGGTTCAGAAAGGGGGGAGGCTGTGCTGGCACAGCAGCTGGCAGCACCCCAAGAACCAGCCAGCCCTCCCCCAACTCCCAGGACCACTCTACTCCCTGGCACCTTTAGTCACCCCGAGCCTCACGCCTCTCTCCATCTCCCAGGCTGTCAGGACTCCGGGTGCGCCTCCTTGCCTCCCCCTACTCGAGGGGCAGGCTGTGGGCTCCCCAAGGACGGGTGCCCACGAGCCGCATGGACTGGAGAAATGATTTCCTGGGGAAACCCACGTATTCCTTTGAGTTGTAGGAGCCAGACTTCCAAGGGTTTTTTCCCTGCCAGGCCCCCACCATTAGGCCCCTGAGAGAATTCCTAGACCACTAAGTCCAGCTCCACGACTTGTCAGAGAGAGACTGAGCCCTGGTGAATGGGGCAGGCAGGGTGGGGCTGGCCCAGAGTCACCCAGAGGGCAAGGGCAGAGGCCCAGGGCTCGATGCCTCTGGGCCTGAGTGGCAATTACAGCTGCCCGGCTGTAAATAGCATCTGCTGCCCTTGGCGGGGGGAGGGGTGCAGGGGCTGGCCCTCTCCCTGAGTCTCTCCTGTCCTATCATGCACCGCTGGTGGAGGGCAGGGCCCCTGCAGGAAGGCAGGTGGCTTGGTCCCTAACCCCTGATCTGGCCTTGGATGCTCCTTTTCCCAAGGAAGTATTTGTGAATTCAGGAGGGAGCCCCATGGAAGGCAGGTGATACCCATGGTAAGGGCTCAGGTCAGGGTCCCCAAATGTGTTGGGCCCCAGGGTGCGTGAGCCCCCACAGGGCATCCCTCCTGATACCCCCTCCCAATGCCTTTTAGTTCTGTGCACCCAGCCACGGTCCAGATTTCCTTCCGCCCCTGGAGGCCTGGCTGCACCCTCAGAGCCCAGGAGCAAGGGGTCTGCAGGTTCAGGGACCTTTCCACGGGTCCTCAGACCTCCCTCTCCCATGGCTCCATGCGTCAAGGCTCTGGCCACCTGCACCCTCATCCTGCAGGAAGCCCTTTGCCAGGACAGCCCTGGGGAGCCAGGGAGCAGTGGGCCCGGCCCATGCCGTCGGAAGCCATCAGGAAACCTGCATGTGTAGGATGGGATGGTAAACCCTGGGAGAGAGGGCAGTGGGACATCTGGGGGCCCCAAGGAGGGGAAGCTTGGACTGTCTCGGTGTCCACTAGAAGCAGAGCCCCCAAGACTGGCATCTCTGGAGGCATGAGCTGAGGGAGCACAGGCTGCAGGCAGAACACCGCCTACTGGCTCTGGCCGGGGAATGGGAATGGGAACGGTGAGGTGTGGCTAGAGCAGGGGCAGAGGCCACTCACTGAGCTAGGACAGCGCATCTCAGAGGCCAGGCACGGGAATCGGCCCCTCCGGCCAGTGGGAGCCCAGCTAAAGCCCCCAGTCCGGGCCTGCACTGTCCCATCTGTGTCTGCTCTCCCTACTCTGGGACCATGACCCCCTGCCCCACTGGCTGGTGGGATGGCCTGCCCTGGTCCGCTGAGGCCCTCAGTCTCTGCTCCAAGCCCAGCCCTGCCCCCACTGGCTGGCTGGCGGCCAGTGCTACCAGGAATTCCCATCAGCCTGCCCACCCAGCCTGTGGCCCTTCCCTTTCCTCCTGAGAAAGTCCCTGTTTGGGAGCCCAAGCCCTGCTGGGAAGCTGTCTCAAGCCAGCCCTGGGGGATTTTAGGGCCATGGCCAGGAGCTCTGGAGCAAAGGGGAAGGGCCAAGCACAGAGCCGCCCTCCATGGGAGCCCTGACAGCCCACCTTGGTTAAACTCCACAATGGTCCCTTTTCCTCCACCCGGGGACATGCCCTGCCCTGTTCCAGGAGCCCTGTTCTAAGTCAGGGACTCCAGAGCCATGCTCTGGGAAGTCTGGTCTAAAGCGGGGTGGGCAGCATTTTTTTTTCCCCCTCAGGTGTACTAAGATGGACTTGAAATTATCTTACCCTGTTACACACAGGATAAATATTGCCTGGTGAGATGTTCGTTCCAAAGACATTCTTACCTAAGTTCACATGTACTGGGTCCCAACGTCAAATCCATCGCTTGGTATGGGTCAGGGTCAAAAATGTGAAAACCACAGATGTGGTGGGTGCGCAGGGCAGGAGGGCAGCCTGGGTGGAGTTTTCCCCTTAGGGCTCAGAGGTGGGAGACTCAGAATTCCATTCCAGCTCTGTCTGTGACTTGCCGTGTGACTGTGTGGGGAGGTCCCTTTGTTTCCCAGAAGCTCCCTCAACTTACCCATCTGGGAACTGGAGCCAGGGCCGCCATGGTGCTCCCAGCTGAGGGCGGCCCTGACCTTGGAGGGGTGGGAGGGTGCAGAGGGTCTCAGAAGACCCTGCCTGACTCTCTCACTGCTCCTTTGGCCCCCCAGGCCTCCAGGCCCAAGGTTAGCATCCCTCTCTCAGCCATCATCGAGGTCCGCACAACAATGCCCCTGGAGATGCCGGAGAAAGACAACACGTTTGTGCTCAAGGTGAGCCCCACCCCCGGCCCCAGAAATCCCCCAGCCGCCCCAGGCCATCGCCACCTTGGGTGGCACAGCCTGAGGTTAGCGCGGGAGAGAGGATGAGGAGTTAGCCGCAGGGCCCAGGGAGGGAGCTCTGGTGGCAGGGCCCTGGACCGGCCACAGTTGTCTGGACTTGAATCCGGGTCCGGGCTATAGCGCTGTGGGCTCTGGGTGTCACCGTCTGGGGCCCCCCGTTCCCATTTCCTCCTGACCTGGTGCAGCTCCTCTGAGTTTCACTTCCTCGCCCCCCTTCCCCAACTGGACCCAGCATATACCCACCCCGTAGCCTGTGGCAGTTATGCAAATGCCCACAGCTCTGGGCACCAGAGTGTGGGAACCGGCCCGGTCCCACAGAGGGCACAAAGGCACCGAGGGTGGGCGGGGAGGCACCCCGGTGGGTCTGGGGGCAGCTCGTCCTTTTCCCAGGCTCCACCTTGCCAGGGCGGCCGGCTTGGGTTGCTGAGGACACAGCTCCCAGCTGCCAGGGCTGTGGCCCTGGACCTCCTCAAAGCACTGGGTGTTTGTGAAGCCAAGTCCCCAAGGAGGCCCGGTTCTGCCCACCCAAAGCTGCCCGAAGCCCCCCTCCGCCTCTCCAGGCTCCGCGTGGGGTTTATGTTTTACTCGTCCCTGTGCGTTTAGCCATAGACTCCCTTATTCATTTACCAAACATGTGTCAACCCCATATCCTGAGTCACCCCAGGCCCCCGGGGGCTGAGGATGTAGTCCCTCCCCGCCTGGCATGCTTGTCTGCTGGGTGAGACAGGCCCAGGGCCTCGCTCCCGGCAGCCAGCTGGCCACCATGCTGCTGCCTGCACCCAGGAGCCCTAAGGCAGGGGCTCACCTGCCGGCCCCATGCTGGGCCTCAGTTTCCCCATCTAGTCAGACTGGGGGGAAGGTGGTCTCTGAGGCCCCTCCCAGCTCACTGGGACACACACCGGAAGCTGAGAGCCCGGGGCCTTGGCATCATGGAGATCTGGGTTCGGGTCCCAGTGCTGCCACTGAACGCCGGTGTGAGCAAGTCACCTGCCCTCTCTGACTCTCATTCTTCTCCTCCGTAAAATGGGAAAAACCTGCGGCCTCCCTCACTGGGAGGGGTCTTCAGACAGGGGCAGGATGACGCTCTGGGCGCTGTCTCTCCCGCTTATGTGGCCCCAGAGATAGGGTTCCAGGCGCTAAGGCGTGAGAGCCCTTTAGCTCTGCGTGCCAGGCCAGCTGGCCGTTCATGGACCTGATGGCTGGGGTGCTCTTACACCCCATCTCCGGGGTGCCAGGCCAGCGTGGCTTCCTCAGAGGCTGCATCTCTAGGACCCGAGGACCTGAGCTCCAGGGGGCAGGACCTCAGCCCCAGCGATCCCCACTGCCAGGTCCCAGAGGGAGGGGCCGCTAAAGGTGCAACTACGGCTCTGCTGCCGGCCCCCGACCTGGGCTTGGGGTGGTGCCTGACGGTGACCCCACTGTCGTCCCTGCTGCCTGTGCCTTTGAGCCCCCGTGGGGGAGGGGTGGGATGAGCCGTTTGCCCCAGAGTCTGCAACCCTGTGCTGAGGGCTGGACTCTGGGCCACTCTGTCCCCAGGTCGAGAACGGAGCCGAGTACATCCTGGAGACCATTGACTCGCTGCAGAAGCACTCGTGGGTGGCTGACATCCAGGGCTGCGTGGACCCCGGGTGAGTGCCCGGGCGGCTCCGGAATTGGTCGGGGGGCACTGACAGGGTAGTGCCCTGTGGTGCCCCTGTACAGGGTGGGGTCTCTGGTGAGGGCGGGACCTGAGCTTGGGAGGTGGGTGTTCTCGTGGCAGTCCCGGCTGGGGTCACCTGTACCCCCAGCCCCAACAAGCTCTTTGGGACCTGCTCCACAGGGCCAAGGCCTAGGGACCCAGAAGAAAGTTGGACTGAGACTTGTCCTTACTCCACGGGAATCTGAGACCACTAGGGCAGTGACGGGGGGAGCCCAAAGGGCCAGGGGTGGCGTAACAGAGGCAAGGCCCTGAGTCCAGCCCCAGGGCTCAGAGGTATACGGGTAGAAGTCCTCCCTTCAAGACTCAAAGGAAGAGCAGGCCTGAGCCAGGCAGAGGGGTGTGAGGGCCTGGGGCTTCGAGGGGATGACCGGGCCTTTCAGCAGCCAGATGCAGAGCTGATGACGGGGGCCTTGATGAGAGCCTGGGAAGCTGGTAGGTTGGGAGCAGTGGGCAGCCATGGCTAGGAGTAAGCAGAGGGCAGTTACGGTCAGCTGTGTGCGGAGGCGCAGCCGGGAGGCTGGCTTCATGATCCAGGAGAGATCCTGAGGCCAGGAGTAGGAGGGGCATGTCGGCCAACAGCTGAGCATTTGGCAGGAGCTCTTCTGGCTAATGGGGTGAGCCAGGCCCGGGGGAAGGGGCTGCTGCTTTCTAATTAACAGCTTCATTTGAGGAAGTGCAATTAAAGGCCTGAGTGCCTTCCAGGCGCCCCCCCCCGCCCCATCCCCCAAAGACTATAATCCCCCCACTGCCGCCCTCCCAGCCATCTGCCCTGCAGATTCTTCCCCCAGCCCCTGTGAAGGTGAACCTCACTTTGCAGTCTTATGGAGCTGGCTGGGTCCCAGACAACTCAGGTCACGGACAGGGAGACAAAAGCTAGGGCGGGGAAGGGAGCTGTCCTGCCATCATTTGAGGGACAGCCCCTGGGGTCCCAGGATGAGGCCAGCCCCTCGTGGTCAGTGGGCAGGGTTCATGTGGCCTCGAGGAGGACTGCACCGACTCGGAGACCTCCCCATATGGCTCAGTCATGTCCCCGGTGGCCCCAGAGCAAGCTGATGATATGGGACAGAGGGACATGAAGGCAGAGGGACCCAGATGAGCAGGATAGGGCTGCCGCTGGCCATGGGACCGTCAGCCATCACTGGGGGCTCCACAAGCAGCCAGTGGTTGGGGTCTGAGTCCCGTGGCGGGACATGATTGTGCCTTCCCACCTTCGCAGGGACAGCGAGGAAGACGCTGAGCTGTCTTGTGCCCGGGGAGGCTGCCTGGCCGGCCATGTGGCCTCCTGCAGCTGTGAGCTGCTGACGGACGGTATGTGTGGGCAGAGCAGGCTGGGGGAGCAGAGGGCAGGGTCAGAGGGGGCGCTGGGGCCCGGATGGCTCAACAGATGATGTGCTTCTCCAGCAGGCGACCTGCCCCGGCCCCCAGAGACAACGGCAGCCGTGGTGACAGCTCCACACAGCCGAGCTCGAGATGGCGTTGGGGAGTCCCTGGCCCATGTCCCGCTGGAGACCTTCCTGGAGACCTTGGAGTCCCCAGGCGGTGGGGGCAGGGACAGCAGTAATACAGGTGTGCACAGTCTTCTGTCCCTGGGCCTCCTTCCTGCCCTCCTGCCCCCCTCCCCCAGGCCACAGGGGCCCTCAGGCTCCCTCTGAGGCCCTTCTCAAGCCTCAGAAGCCATGACGTTCCATCCCACCGGGCACACTGCGTGGCAACTCAGTAGTTCTGGCTTTTATGGGGAAGTCCGGGAGGGTGACCCTTCCCACAGGCCCTCGATTCCATAGAAGATGCTCAGAGGATGCATAAAGGATTGGGACCAGGGTCGGGAGCAAGGAGACTTGACTTGTTCCCAGGTTTCCTGCTGACTTACGGACCGACTCCAGGATAGTCGGTCTCCCCTGCCTCAGTTTACCTGATACGCTGGACTAGAGGGTTGATTTGGCTCCCGGACTCGTTCTGAGATCATTCCAACAGCATTTTGCATGCAAACACCCAAGAAGCTGTCGCAGGTCCTCTCATTGACTCCCCGCCTCGGCTCCCCCACGCCCCTCACACCATCGTCCCTCTCTAGGAGAGGAGGCAGTGGAGCCGGAGCCCGAGGCTGAGCCCGAGTTGGAGCTCTCCGACTACCCCTGGTTCCACGGGACGTTGTCTCGGGTCAGGGCAGCTCAGCTGGTGCTAGCAGGGGGGCCCCGGAGCCACGGCCTCTTCGTGATCCGCCAGAGTGAGACTCGACCTGGGGAGTACGTGCTGACCTTCAACTTCCAGGGCAAAGCCAAGGCAAGTCGGCTGGGGATGGTCGGGGGGGTGGGGAGGGGGAGGTGGGGTGCACAGGGGCAGTGTGGGCAGCCCTGAGGGAGGAGTACTGAGGTGGTCCTGGGCCCCGGGAGCAGGCCTGACTTCCCACAGGCATGCCTGTACCCCACCTGCATCCCCCCACTCACCTCCCTGAGGGCTGCATTCAGCCCCAGATGTGGCTTAATTACCCAGATGGGGAAGTCACTCACTGGTGGCTGAGCCCACAGGAGGCCGGGCCCTTCTGAGGGTTTCAATTTGACCCTGTACACCGGGGATCACTTACCACTAAAGCTTCTGAGGGTCTCTGCCCATAGCCACGCTAGTGCAAGGCCAAGGTCAACCAAGGCCCTCCTGCCCCACCCACCCGCAGATGGCCCCTCCTCGTCCCTGCTCAGGTCAGGTCACCAAAGCCTCCTGGGCCCCAGCTCTGAGCCAGGCCTGTGGCAGCCCCATGATCACAGAACCACACCCAGGCGGGCCCTTAAGAGCTGGGCAGGAGGGGAGGCCGCGGACTGGGCCACAGGGCTGCCGCACATTTAGGACCAGCGGTTCTCCCAACCCCCCCAGCCAGAATAAGGGGTCAGTGACCTAAGGTGTGCAGTGGATGGAGAATCCTCAAGGTGAAGAAGGGCAATCCAGACAGGGCACAGCAAGGGGGTAGCAATGCGCCCAGATGGGGGGCTCTCAAGGAAGGAACCTGTGTGCTAATAATAATAAGGTACAAAGGAAACTATGACAGAAAAGTCAAATGATGTTGGGGCAGGTGGGAGGTGGGGGGGTTGTGGTTACAATGAGACCTGAATGGACCCCAACCCCGCTTCCTCGACCATCCCAAATTTCCGATAAAGGCTCCTCCCAGGACACGGTTCCTGTCCGTCCCTGCTGGAGGAGGGGGCACCCCAGGGCCTGCCCTGGTGGTCAGTGTCCCAACCTCCAACTGGCCTGGCGCAGGCCCTCCCCTGGCTCCCTGGGCATCTCTCCTTGGCAGTGGTGGCCCCAGCATGGAAGAGGCAGCACTCCCCCTCGGGGACACCTCCTTGGAAAGCAGCTGCCCTTACCAGTTCCTCTGGCAACCAGGCGCTTAACGCTGTCCCCAGCAGCCCGAAGTTTGCTTCTGGGCCAACACGGCCCCAGGCAGCCTCCCGGGAGCGCCTGGATCTGACTCATGCCCAAGCCAGAGGCTAGGATGCTGCCCAGCCCTCTGTGGGGCATGGTGGCGAGGGGGGGGGGGGGGGCTGTTGAAGCAGGGTGGGAGGCTCCTCTCCTTCCTGGGGCATGACCTGGCCTTGAACTCGCCCCAACTGCTGCCCTCTCAGAGCTGGGTGACTGGCCAGCGTTTGATCAGTTGGTCATGGGGTAGAGCAGGACCTCCAGCCTCCTGCGTGCACACCTCCTAGGCAGCTCCTTTCACCTTCAGATAAGAAACATCTGGAAGGTTTTCCGGAAAATTGAGATGCACTGGCCCCCTGAGGCCCAGCTCTGCCTGGACCCATGCCCTTGAAGGCCGCACCCAGACTTGAGGCTGTGCCGGGACCCCTCTCACTGTGCTGTTCCTCTCCAGCTGAGTCCCTGCCCTGGGCTGCCAGGAATGCTCCCTGGGTTCGCTGCACTGTTCTGGCAGTTACGGGCCCTGCTAAGTGGCAGAACTCCTTCAGGGGATGCCTGCATGCCTTCCACCCCCAGGGCTTCTCTGTCCTTATGCAGGGGGCCAGGCTACCTTCCCCTCCTGGGCTTGGATCACATGCATAACCTAACCTAAAACCCTCCTATCTCTGATCCTTTCACCACCACGCCACCTCCCCCCCCAGCCGGGCAAGACACAGACTGAGCAAAATAGGGCTGAAGCCAGAGACCTGTGGCTCACCACTAGAGACCACAGGCTTGGGGCTCATCCCCCAGAGGCACCTGTCACATGAGGGCCCTGGAGACCCTCGGAGGAAGCAGCCCTGTTCCTCGTGCTCCTGGTGCTCCCACTGCAGCACCATTAAGAAGGACACGTGGTCACTCCTCCCCAGCTAGACTCAGGGTTGTTTCTGCTTTCCACCACTGCCCCCCCGCCACACCCCTATCCCGGGCTTCAGCTCTGTAGGAACAGCAGCAGGCAGATTCCTAGCCTGCCCAGGTGGGAGAGTCACACAAATGAGTTTTCTTCCTAGCTCTGTGACTGGGGGGGTGGGGTGGCGGGGTGTCCCTCCCTCCCTCCCTATGCCTCAGTTTCCCCATCACTAACATGGGGGCTTTCATTTCTACCTTCTGGGACTGTTGGAGACTAGAGATGGGGGTGCAGAGGGCACGAGGCCTGTGCTCCTAGCATAGGGATCAAACGCATGGCTCGCTTCCGTCCCAGCCTGGCTATTACCCACCCCCCACTAGGGGAGTGACCCCCTGAGATGGGGCTCAGTGTGTGAGGTGCCCCCGCTCTGACACAGCCCCGCACCGCCTCTGTGAGACATGATACTGGTAATGACCCCCAGAGGCACATGCAAAGCAGTTGGCTGGCCGGGACCCCACCGCTGACCACAACCACCTGTGCCCACAGCACCTGCGCCTGTCCTTGAACAGCCACGGGCAGTGCCACGTGCAGCACCTGTGGTTCCAGTCCGTGCTTGACATGCTGCGCCACTTCCACACCCACCCGATCCCCCTGGAGTCCGGGGGCTCTGCAGATATCACCCTACGCAGCTACGTGCGGGCCCAGGGCCCCCCACCCGGTAAGACTTCCCCAGGTGGCCTATGTGATGGCGCTAGAAGACGGACAGGTGCGCGCCGGAGGGCGAGGGAGGCACCCACAGGCTGCTACCCAGCCTCCGTGGGAAGGACACGGGGTCTTGGGCAGGTGCAAGCAATCCGGGCCATCGGGACTGGAGGGAGAGTGGCAGCGCGGGCCCGTGCGGGCCCGGAGTGACTGGGGGCAGGCGGAAGGAGGTGGCTCACAGGCAGCACTGCGGGATCCCCTGCAGAGCTGCTGGAGGAAGTGTTGGAGGGGCCGGGCAGGCTGTCGGGCACGCGCGTAAATGGGACATCAGGTATCCAGGGAGGGGGTCTGGAACCAGGAGAGCCAGGCCACCCGGCCCCTGCGGGCCTCCGTGTGACGCGCGGGGACTGGGGACAGCGGGGGCGACGGGGGCCGGCTGCGCCCTGACGCGCCCGCGCTCTCCTGCCACAGCCCCGGGGCCCTCGGCCGGCGCCGCGCCCGCGCCCCCCGCCTGCTGGAGCGAGCCGGCCGGCCAGCACTACTTCTCCAGCCTGGCCGCCGCCGCCTGCCCGCCCGCCTCGCCCTCGGAGGCGGGCGGCGCCTCGTCCTCGTCCGCCTCGTCGTCCTCCGCCGCGTCCGCGTCCGCGCCCGCCGCCCCGCGCCCCGCCGAGGGCCCGCTGAGCGCGCGCAGCCGCAGCAACAGCGCCGAGCGCCTCCTGGAGGCGGCGGGCGGAGGGGCCGACGAGCCCCCGGAGGCCGCGCCGGGCGAAGGAGCGCGGGGCCGCACGCGCGCCGTGGAGAACCAGTATTCCTTCTACTAGCCCGGCGCGGCGGCGCCAAGGCCCTGGGGCCACCCGGCCCCGCCGCCCGCCGTGCGGTCGCCCCCGTGCCCGCCGGTCTGTCCGTCCGTCCGGCGGACCCGGCCGGCCCCAGCCCGGCGCTGGGTGGGAAAAGCGAAGCTCTTCAGTGAAGACATAAATGTTATTAAAGAGCCTGTTTTAGGGACTGCACTAGGCTCTCCTGTCATCCTTTCTGATGCCCTGGTCTCGGACACCCTCCGGGACTGCGGGAAAGGACGGCGGGGTGGGGGCGAACCACCCATGGCACCCCCACCCCCTTCCTCCGCATCGAGCCCACAGTGGCCCGGGGCCTGCCCGACCCCCACCCAGCTTTGTCTTTGAGGGCGCCGAGCTCCCCGTCTGGCACGGAGACGTCCAGAGGGGACAACCAGCGGTACCTGAAGGAGGCACAGAGCTGACCCGAGAGGGAACTAACTGCCCACGGGGAAGGGGTGGGGAAGGGGCTTTGGCGGAATTCGGGGTGAGCTGTGACCTGAGCGGACGCTGGGGGGAAAGAATGCAGGGTGGCAGAGGGTAGAGGAAAGAGGAGAAGGAAGAGGTCCCTGATGCAAGGACACGGTGAAGGTGGGGGTCGGGGGCAAGTCATAGGGGCCTTGAATGTCAAGATGAGGATCTGGTCCCCCACTGCTGGCTAAGAGAGTAAGCATGTTCCTGTAGGGGACTGCAGGTCAGCGGGTGGGGGCCGGGTTTCCTCCACATTAGCCCTTTGGGGGACTGGGCAGTGGGGGAGGCTGATTGACTCAAACTTGGAAGAGGCCTGCGGGCCCTCTCATCCTCCCTTTCGCCTCCTCCCTCTCACCCTCCCTCCCGCAGCATCAGCCCAGCAGTGGCTCCCGAGTCCCCCCGGGGAACTGGAAGCACAGCCTGCTCAAGGTCACAGCACCCAGCTCTCAGGCACTGCTCCCCCTGAGGATGATCTCCTTCCTGCTGAGCTAAAGAGCACCCCGTCCCCCAGTGCAAACACCTGTGGCCGCAGACCCAAGGTTCCCCCGCCCTCCTGGATCTGCAGCACCCACAGGCCCTTCCCCCACATGAGGGGCATTAGCTCCCCCACGAGCGCTCAGGGCTTTGCTGCCGCAACTGCCCAGTCCTGATTCACAGAATGACCTGGGAGGGACTGAGCAGTGCTCCAGCCACATCTCAGACAGGGAGGAGTACAAGGCCGTTCGTTGCTCTGGGGAGCGGCCTGCACCCCAGTATCTCCATCCAGGTGCCTGGAACCTCATTGCCCCTGTGCCCTGGTGGTTTGTGGTTGTCCCACCCCGGCAGAAGCACAGGGGGCCTGGGGTAAGGCTCACCCTGGGCAGAAGTCCAAGAGCTGGTGAGAACCCCATTTGGCTGTTTTCTGCCTCTTGGTCATCTGTCCGAGAATGTTCTGGAACATTCCTCCACTCCAGCACGACGCTGAGCCCCAGACATCACCCCAAGCCTGGGGCTCCAACCTTACTCCCTCTGGATTGCCACTTGGAAGGGTTCAGAGTGGCCTCAGGGGCGAGGGTAAGACTTGAACACAAAGCACATTGACCTCAGGTCCTCCCCTCCCTCCCTCCTGACAGTTGGCCACTGCGGAGGGCCCCGGGGAGGAATCCGGTCACCGAGGTAGAGCAGAGGACACTGGAACCTGTCGCCTTTGCTGAATTGGGTGCACATGAGAAAGTGGGAGAGGCTCTGTATCCACCCCGGGGATGGTCATGAGGCACTGTTCCTGAGGTGTTCCCAGGGTAAAATGAATTTGGGGGAGAACAGCAGAGAATGGGGACCACCCTGGGTTCTCCACGACACACAAGGGCCCAGCAGCAGGAGGTCAAGTGGAAAGGAGGCTCTCTCCCCCAGGGTGAGACCCTCAGACCTACTACTCAAAGTGGTGCTTCCACAAAGCCCAGACTCGGTGGGACCCAAGTTTGAAACCACGGCCGTGGCCCAGTGGCAGCAGCGTCTCCGGGGGGGTGGGGGTAGCACTTCAAGTGCCCGCTATGTGCCAGGTCAGACCCACAGGGTGGCAGGGGGCAGCCCGGGAGGCCCAGTGCCGCGCGATGGGCAGCCACAGTCACATGGCCCACAAGCCGGGGCTGCCAGCTAGGGCTTTGAGGGGGCTGGGGATGGCAGGTACGAGGGGCAGGGAGTGGTACATGAGAGCAGCCAGGTTGAGAAGGCCTTGAATGCCAGCCAGAACTGAAGGGCACTGGGGAGCCAGAGCCAGTCGGAGATGGGAGGGAAGGTGGTCCATTTTGTGTTTTAGGCCAGAGGGTCGGGAGGAGGATGGATTGGACAGAGTAAACGAGATGGGGGGGGGGGGCCGGGGCGATGAGCTGGGCCAGGGCAGAGAGGAGGAGAGGAAAAGGTCAGCTGCAGACCGAGGGGTGGAGGCGGGGGTGGGGGGAATCTCTGGTTTGAAGCTTGGAGGCCAGTCGGACCCACCTGGAGAGTCCACCAGAGAGAGGCTGGGCAGAACGCGGACTGCGATCCCCACACCTAGGAGAGAAGGAAGAAACCCTGCCTGCCTCCAGCGGGGGTCCCAGGGACGGTCTGTCTCTCTCTAGCCCGGACCTCACCATCCAACCGGTTCTGTCAACTCTTCGGGCTCTCCCTTGAGGTAAGAGGTGGGTTTTCCCTTACTCAGCCACCCACCAGCCAGACCACGAAGTGCGAAAATGCTTCTGCCCTGCCTGCGGACGGGATGCTGAGCTTGCTGTAAGGCGGCCATTGCCATGGGAATGGAGGTACGTGCGGGGAGGCAGGGAGGGCAGAGGGTCCACACCTGCGCCTGCTCCGTCAGCTCACAAAGCCAGGATTTTATGGCCCTGGTGGTGAAAATAAACTTTCAGAAATAGAATCACCGGCAATGATGCAAATAAACGGTCTTCTCGGGTAGGTGCTCCTCATAGCCAAGTCTGGACCCTTTTGGAATAGAAGATAGAAAATTCCTGGGAGCTAGGCGGCTTCTCCTATGCTCAGCAATAAGAGACAACAGAGCAGTCCTCTAATGCAAATTTTGAGTACTGAATCCTCATTCTCCCCAAATCCTTTAAAAGAGTTAAAAAATGGGGCACCTGGGTGGCTCAGTCATTTAAGCATGACTCGCTCAGGTCATGATCTCAGGGTCCTGGGATGGAGCCCCGCATCTGGCTCTCTGCTCGGCAGGGAGCCTGCTTCCTCCTCTCTCTCTCTCTCTCTCTCTCTCTCTGCCTGCCTCTCAGCCTACTTGTGATCTCTGTCCATCAAATGAATAAAAAAAAAAAATGAAAAAGGGAGCACCTGGGTGGCTTAGTCAGTTAAACGTCCAACACCTGATCTCTGTACAGATCTTGATCTCAGGGTTGTGAGTTCAAGCCCCACCTAAGGCTTCAAGCTGGGCATCAAGCCTACTTAAAAGAAAAAAAAAAAAGATCCATCTGGCCCAAACTGCCATCCTGCAGGTAGGAAAGGACAAGGTCCTCAGTCTGTTTTGTGCCTCAGACCTCGTGGCAGTCTAATGAAGTCGAAGGACCCCTGCTCAGAATAATGTTTTAAAACCCGTGGAACAAATGTGTAGACTCGCAAAGAAAACCAATTATACTGGAATTCAGCCCAAGTATGAACTGTAAGAAAAAAACAATTCAGGGGTGCCTGGGTGGCTCAGTGGGTTGAGCCTCTGCCTTCGGCTCAGGTCATGATCTCAGGGTCCTGGGATCGAGACCTGCATCGGGCTCCCAGCTCAGCGGGGAACCTGCTTCCCTTCCTCTCTCTCTGCCTGCTTGTGATCTGTGTCTGTCAAATGAATAAATAAAATCTTTTAAAAATAATAATTCAAGTATAAATTTGCACTTGTGATACGGTAATATACGTGCTTCTTTGTTAACACCTCAAATAGCAAACTCTCAGCGGCTCTAATAACCACCGTTAATTCCAAAGAATGACTAGTGTAATTCACACTTCAAGGTTTCTGCAACAACTGAGAGCTGATAGGAAAATATTCCTGACTTCTAGCCTTGGCGAAGCTCCGGGAGCCACTAATACTGCTGTGGTCTCTCCTTAAATCAAAGAACTGTAGTTCGTTTGTTTTTGTTTTTGTTTTTTAAGATTTTTTATGTATTTATTGGACAGACAGAGACCACAAGTAGTCAGAGAGGCAGGCAGAGAGGAGGAAGCAGGCTCCCCTGGGAGCAGAGAACCTGATGTGGGGCTCGATCCCAGGACCCTGGGACCATGACCTGAGCTGAAGGCAGAGGCTTTAACCCACTGAGCCACCCAGGCGCCCCAAAGAACTGTAGTTCTTAGGGTTAGTTAAAGATGTAATTTTATCCCTGTTCAAGTTCATGGACTTACGGAATGATTTAGGCATGAGCTATCTCAGGCCTTCAGATGAACAACCCCGCTCTTAAAAGAGTGAAGACAGGGGTGCCTCGATGGCTCGGCCGGCAGAACATCCCACTCCTGAGCCCAGGGTCCTGGGTTCAAGCCCCACAATGAGTATAGAGCTTACATTTAAAAAAAAAAAAAAAAGGAGTGAAGACAAATTATACGTATTTGAAAAATGAATGTTCAGAAGCGGCCAAGAAACAACGGCACATTAAGAAATCAAATGCCTCCTGTCCAAAGAGCCCTCCGCTGGTCCACCTGTCCGACCATCCGCGTGTGGCATAAATTAACCTCCCGATTACTTGAACAGATCAAGACTTCTGATCTTGAAAAACAAACTGGACAAGGACCCAGACCTTAGAGGTGAAAGGGGTCTTTCTTGTGTGGTCTTGGAAAATGTTCTCTTACTGACCTTATTCTCCCTGTTTTAGACTAGCTGGAGAGAACTAATTAAAAGTAAAACAATGACATGGGGGGGGAGGGGGGTTGGGAGAGGGTGGTGGCGTTACATTATATGTTTAAATAAAAAAGCTTAAAAAAAAAGAAGCAAATTTTTAAAAAAAGTAAAACAGTGACAGATTTTATGCCCATGTAGACTTATGCACTATGACTTTCAATGTGGAGCTTTATAAATTGGAAGACTTTTTTTTTTTTTTTTTTTTCTAAGTTGGCTCCATGCCCCGCCTGGAGCCAGACTCGGGGCTTGAACTCCCGACCCTGAGATCAAGGGCTAAGCTGAGATGAAGAGCTGCTCAACTGCCTGAGCCACTCAGGTGCCCCCGGAACTCTATTTTGTGACTTAATTGAGATTAAAATTTGGTGCTCAGAAGCTTTAAAAGATACCAGCAAATTCCTAAATAGAGAAAGTGGATTAAGGGTTACCGAGGACTTGTGGGAGAAAGTTATTGCTTAATGCATACGAAATTTCCATGTGGGGTGACAGAAAAGTTTTGGACATAGACATGGTAATAGTTGCACGACATTGTGAATATAATTAACGCCCCTAAATTGTACACTTAACATGGCTAAAATGAAAAAAAATATATGGCTAAAATGGTAAATTGGATGTGATTTGTATATTTCTGACTCCTTTTTTTAGAAAGGTTTTATTTATTTGTCAGAGAGAGAGCATAATCCCTGTTTAGCAGGGAGCCTGAGGCGGGGCTCGATCCCAGGACCCTGGGATAATGACCTCAGCCAAAAGTAGACACTTAACCCACTGAGCCATCTGGGTGGGCAAAGAGAGAGGGAGAAGCAGACTCCCCGCCGAGCAGGGAACCCAATGCAAGACTCAATCCCAGAGTCCTGCAGTGGTGGGAAGGTGCAGACTGGGAGACCAGGGAAGATGGTACTGGTAATAATCTGTTTCTTAAGCTTTCTGGTAAGTACATGGATGGTCACTTTATTTTTTTCTTAATACCTTATTTTTGCATGTATATTTTTGCATATATATGCTGTTGTGGATAGAGAATATCTTATAATTTTTAAATGAAGGATGTATAATCATTAAACTGACTTTTAAGATTTTATTTATTTATTTGAGAGAGAGAGAATGAGCAGTGGAGAAGGGCAGAGGGAGAGAGTAAAAGAGAGAAAGAGAGAGAGAGAGAGAAGCAGACTCCCTGCTGAGCAGGAAGCCGAATGCAGGGTTAGATCCAGGATCTGGAGAGCATGACCTGAGCTGAAGGCAGGTGCTTAACCAACTGAGCCATCCAGGCACCCCATAAACTAACTGATTTTTTAAAAAGATTTTATTTATTTATTTGACAGAGAGAGAGAGAGCACAAGTAGGCAGAGACGCAGGCAGATAGAGAGGGGGGAAGCAGGCTCCTTGCCGAGCAGAGAGCCCAACGCGGGACTCGATCCCAGGTCCCTGGGATCATGACCTGAGCTGAAGGCAGAGTCTTTAACCCACTGAGCCACCCAAGCACCCCACAATTAAACTTTTAAAAATTATTTATTCATTCATTTATATATTTATTTAGAGAGCACAAGTGGGGGGAGGGGCAGAGGGGAGGGGCAATAGGAGAGGGAGAGAGAGAATCTCAAGCCGACTTTGCACTGAGCGTGGAGCCCGACAAGGGGCTCGATCTCATGACCCTGAGATGTTCAGCTGAGGGTGAGCCACCCAGGTGCTCCCACAATTCAGCTTTTTAAAAAGGCACAAGCTTGATGGTGAAGAGGAGAGCACCTGCAGAGGGACATTGAGTCCGGGGAGAGGGCATGTGTATATGCTGATGGACAGACTGAAAAGAACAGACGAACTGCCTTCTGGAGGGTCCCAGGAAATTTTATTTATTTATTTATTCGACAGAGAGAGAGAGAGAGAGATCACAAGCAGGCAGAGAGGCAGGCAGAGGGGGCAGGGGGGACGCAGGCTGTTGAGTAGACAGCCCGATGCGGGGCTCGATCGCAGGACCCTGGGATCACTACCTGAGCCGAAGGCAGAGGCTTTAACCCACTGAGCCACCCAGGCGCCCCTATTCCCATTGTAAAGGTCAGGGATTGAGGCTCAGAAAGATTGGTGACTCCCTGGGGGTCCAAAAGCCTACAAAGGGCAGAGCTTGGGTTGAAATCCAAGTTGCTAGGCTTCCAAAGCTTGTAGCAGTGAGGCGGGTTGGAGGTGGTGAGGGTGGAGTTTCAGCCACTGGAGGGGAGCGAGGGGACAGCAGCTGCAGCCTTTGTGACTGCTGGCCTCTCCCCCTTGCGAAGCTGGATGGCAGCTGTTAAGGACAGGGTGCCGGCCCTGCGAATCACACTGGGGCTGCCAGGGAGCTAAAGAGGAGTGAGTCACGCCCCTGGTCCAAGATTATCTGGGCCAGCCAGTGAGACAGCAGTGTCCCCAGAAGGAAATTCAGCAGGCAGAATCATCAGGTGTGTCCCCCTCCCCCCTCTGCAGCAGCTTCAACAGACCGGGGTGCGGGGTGCCGGGTGCGAACACAGGGGAGTGTGAGATGACCTGAGCTGCATATGAGTCAGCAAAGGGTGGAAGTCTTCCAAATAAAGCTCATGCAAATGCAGCTGCTATGAAGGGCCCCAGGAAGGGGAGGCCTCCCAGGACATGGCAGGCTATCTGCCTGTCACCGTGTTCTGATTGCACTTGAACTATTCTCTGTGTGGTTCTGAGTGGAGGCCTGCTTCTGGACCAGTTGTACCATCCCTGGAGTGGCTTAAGACAGATGCGGGATGACCCATCCTAGACAAGCCATCTTGTCTACCTGGTGTTGCCAGTCACCTTGGTCGCCTTCTGACTTCCGTAGCCTGTCCTGAGTTCATGGTTGGCTAACCTGAGCCTGCCTTTTCGTCTTTCAACCCTTCAGAAGCAGTTCTCGGAAAACAGGCAACAGCACAATTCTTACTTTCCATTGCTCTTAGGTCTTTAAAGGATCATCGGGGCATCTAGATCAATGCAGCGCCTTCTACCTGAATCTCAGCTCCAGCTGTCACAGGAGAAAGCATGAGTGATTACATTGTAATTGCCTGCCAGGGGCGATCATCACCCCACTGACCCCTAGCCTAGGGATCTCAAATGCAGCCTGTCCGGTGCCCGGTCCAATCCCATAATCCCATCCCGAGGTGCCGCTTTCTCGAGTCACTTCTAGTACTGACTGTCTTCGTCTGGGTTCCATTCAGAAGTGTGAGTCATTTATTTTGGGAAGCGATCCCAGGGTGACAGAACATAGAGGACAAGGAAGATAGAAACCGGGAAGGAAAAAAAAAAAAAAAACCCAATCCAAGAGAGAAGGATTGAGCTACTCCCTGCTGTGGGCGTTCCTGGGCTCAAGCCAATTTGGACCCTCTAAGAAGCCATATAGAGCACAGTTCAGAACTTTCCACCCAGGGAGTGGAAGAGAGAAGCATTTATCCAACTCCTGTCCCCATTGGTCAAGCATTCCACACGTAATGTTAACTCCCCTGGCAAGGCCGGCTTTGGATCCGGGCGAGCACACAGAGGGGCCGAGCGCTTGAAGCAAGAGCTGTGTCATGCCCTGGGGGGTGCGGGTAGGGGCTGGGGGTGGGGGGCAAGGCCCCGATTAAAAGTCTGGTTGGTTGGGAAGATTTGAAGTAAGGCACAAGAGCAGTGAGGAAAGATGATTTTTTTTCAATAAGTGATTCTGGGAAAACCAGATATTGGTATGTGGGAAAAATGAAATTAGTTCTCGACTTTACATCCACCCCCCCAAAAAACAGTTTTTGGGGAAATGGCAGATCCAAATGGGAAAGGCAGGTCAAGAGAGCGCTAGTAGGTAATAGGGGAGTTTCTTCATAACCTTGCGGTAAGAACAGATTTTTAAAAATAGGACACAGAAAGCCCTAAACAGTGGTAAATTTGACTATATTTAAATAAATGTAGTTTTTTTGACAACTGATGCTCTTAAGCAAGAAAATAGGGGAGCACAGGGAGGAAGATGCCCTCGGACTGATTCCTAGTAGGCAGAGCTCCAGAAACAGGACCAAATGCATGAATTTTAGAGATGTACAGTTCGGGGGTGAGAATATAAAAATATCAAGAAGAGGTGGAGAGCAATTGCCATTCAAGCCAGGACAGGGGTTACCTCGGGACGGTGCGGTGGTGGGAGTCATGATTTGGAGGATCAGGAGTGGCCTGAGGTCCGTGTTCGAGACCTTGATGGGAATGGAGTCCCACAGCTTTGTGTCTTGTTTTTCTACATTGTTTTTCTGTGTGTGTTTCATTTCACGACTTAGAAGTTTAAAAAGAGTGTCTGTCTCAGAAGGGCTTTCTTTTTTAGATTTTATTTATTTGTGTGAGAGAAAGCACAAGCAGGGGGAGCGGCAGAGGGAGAGGGAGAAGCAGGCTTCCCGCTGAGCAGGGAGCCCGATGCGGGGCTCGATCCCAGGACCCTGGGATCATGACCTGAGCCGAAGGCAGACGCTTAACCGACTGAGCCACCCAGGGGCCCCTCAGAAGGTTTTTTTGTGGCCATGAAATGAGGTAGTGCATTGGACCCCATCACAAAGAGCCTGGCATATGGGCAAGTATCCACCCATGGTGAGCGACTCTAATTGTCATCAGATTGGGGGGGGGGGTTCTGAATGTGACATGCCCTTGCGTGTGGAACTCAGCAGAAGATTTGCGGGTGGTCCATATGTCCGTGGGCGGCCGGCTAGGGAAGGTGCGTGGGGCACAGGGTGAGGCAGACCGTGTCAGGAGTTGAGAACTCATGGGCTAGCCTCATCAGGGCAATGCAGCTCTCCTATTGGGTGATGTACCCTAACCTGGGGAGCCAGGTTCAGGAATAGGAAGTCAGGCTGGGAGGTCTGGAGATGGGCTTGTTTCAGCAGCAGCTCCAAGCTCCTTCCACCATTGCTCGGCATGGCCTGGGTGAGAAGGCACCCCAGCCTGTGGGTGCTGACCTGGTTTAGCCAGAGACGCCGGACCCTGTCCTGTGGGTGCGTGGGCCCCAGGGACAGAAGCATGGGAGCTTTGTCCACATTGGCCTCTAGGCTTCGGAAAGCCCAATTATTGCCGCCCGGCCCCTAAGCCCCCCACTGGATGGGACAGAGCAGGACAGATTTAGAGGGTATGAGTCGCCTCGGGTGGGCAAAGTGGGCTCAAAGCTGGTAGCGCTCCTCAAAGCCATCCAGACAAGATGGGGTCAGCACCTAGGCAACCTGGCAAGGGGACTTTTACCATGTCGAGCGTATTGAAGTATTTTCCATGCAGTTAAATTCACCCTTTCTTTCTTTCTTTCTTTCTTTTTTAACGATTTTTATTTATTTATTTGACAGACACAGCGAGAGAGGGAACACAAGCAGGGAAGTGGGAGAGGGAGAAGCAGGCTTCCCGCTGAGCAGGGAGCCCGACGCAGGGCTTGATCCCAGTACCCTGGGATCACGACCCAAGCCGAAGGCAGATGCCTAACGACTGAGCCACGCAGGCGCCCCAGATTCACCCTTTTTAAGCACAAACGTCCATGAGTCTAACAAACATGTATGTTTGCATAACCACAACCCCAACCCATCACCCCTAAAAGTCAGATCCCTCCTCCTGCCCTTGGCCCCTGGCATCTACTGAGCTGCGTTCTGTCCGCATCATTTTGGCTTTTCCAGAATGCCGAGCAATGGAATCATTCAAAAGGTTGTAGCCTTTTGAATCTGGCTTCATTCACCAAGCATGATGCTTTTGAAATTCATCCGTGTGGTTGCAAGTATCAATAGTTCTTCCTTTTTACTCCTCAGCGGTATGTCCCCGTGTGGATATGTCACAGCCTGACGATTATCTCTCTGGAGTAATGCCTAGCAGTGAGATTGTACTGGGTTGTATGGTACCTGGACGTTTGTCTTTTTAAAAAGATTTATTTATTAATTTAACGGGGCGCCTGGGTGGCTCCGTGGGTTAAAGCCTCTGCCTTCAGCTCAGGTCAAGATCTCAGGGTTCTGGGATCGAGCCCCGCATCGGGCTCTCTGCTCAGCGGGGAGCCTGCTCCCTCCTCTCTCTCTGCCTGCCTCTCTGCCTCCTTGTGAGCTCTGTCTGTCAAATAAATAAATAAAATCTTTTAAAAAGTCTTTAAAAAAA
>RCUC01144362.1:0-58485 GCA_003697995.1 Taxidea taxus jeffersonii
AGGCTATCTAGCTGATCTCCTGCTGGCTGATGTCGTCTCAGCCTGCTACTTCTCCGCCATCTTGACTCCTCAAATCACTCTAGTGCATTTTTAATTTCAGTTACTGAATTCTTCATCTCTGACTGTTCTTTTTCATGCGTTCTCTTTGTGTAGAGTCTCACTTAGATCCTCCACTCTTTTCTGAAGCCCAGTGAGTCTCTTTATAATCTTTTTTAAAAATTCTCTGTCAGGCATATTACTTATCTCTGTTTCCATTTAGATGCCTTGCTGTTATTTTCTCCTGTTCTTTCATTTGGGACATATTCCTGTCTTCTCATTTTGTCCAAGTCTGTTTTTATGCGTTAGGAAAATCAGCTGTATCCCCTGCTATTGCAAGGAGTGGCTTTGTGAAGATGTCCTGAGATGCCCTGTAGCGTAATGTCCCTTGTTCACTGGCATTTTATGGGTGTCTGTTATGTATGTTGCATTCACTGTGTTGGGCTGAGCCACATTTGTCTTCAGTCCAGTCATCTGTAAATGACTCTCTTTGCCTGTTGTGGATAGGGTTAGGTTCACAGAGGAGTTCAGGGATGGGTGCACTTTTAGCAAGCCATGGAAAGTGAGTATGCTCTGTTCATTCCCACAAGTGTCTATTATCCATGCTGGAAAAGGGCCTTCCAACTATTTTGTTCTTAAAAAAGTCTCCCAAGGATCCTTGCCTCCCCAGCACAGGCTGAGATTAGTAAACACATCTCCTTTCCATATGCCTCAGGCTTGTTTTGAAGTGCTGCTTCTATACTGTATTTTAGCAGGCCTCTTTGTTGTGCTGTGCCTTTAAGGTTGGGACTCAGTTTCCTCTTGCCCTCCAGGCTTCTCCAGGGCCAAGCCCTCTGATTTTAAAAGTTCTACGAGATAAGTCCCACTGTTTATAGAAACTTGATATATTACGTCTCTCTGGACTGCCAGATGTTATGGGCATTCGTCTCCCAGTGTGGGTCTCCTGTGCCTCCTGAGGGATCTGCTTCTCTCCTTTCTTCATGCCTGCTGTGTTCCTCCCTCCTTAGGACAGTCCCCTCCTTAGGATAGTCTAACAGGTCTGATTTGGTTCCCATATATCTACCCTTCCTATCATTTTCAATGTAGCCAGTTTTCTACCTTTAGCTGTTCTGTGACTTTTGTTCATTTTCTGCATTTACACTGATGCGGGTGTTTACTAGTTGTATCCACGGGATGATATGGGTTTATGTTGCTCCTACTCTACCAACTTTCTCAGAATCCAATAATTCTTATTTTAAAAATTATCACACAACCTCGGCTATAAATTGTCAGAATATTTTTTGTCTATACTTAGTCTCAGCTGACAATTTATGGTAATACTTCATCTACAATTGAGGCAAAGTGGCTAAGAAGCATATCCATATTTTTAGAATGATTATTTCATTACTACCAGAGTTCTAGAGTAGCAGTAGTAACTGCTACTATTAAAATTACTAGATTTGATTGTAGCAAATAATTAGCTTGTCAGAAAGATAAAGTAGGAACTACATTTAAGGGGCCAGACCATCAAAGTTGGGAGTGTAGATCATGTGACTTTCCTTTAGAAATCCTGTGAGAGGGACACCTAGGTGGCTCAGTTGGTAGAGCATCTGCTTTCAACTCAGGTCATGATCAGAGAGTCCTGGATTGGGTCCCACATTGGGCTCCCTGCTCAGTGGGGAGCCCACTTCTGCCTTCTGCTCCCCCTGCTTGTGTTCTTTTTCTCTCTCTCTCTGACAAATAAAATCTTAAAAAAAAAAAAAAGAAACCCTGTGAGAACATGGATTAAAAAGTAATTAAATGAAAATTAGTTTATCTCAGTTCATTCAAAATGAGCAGAAAGTCACCATAATCTGGGAAGTTATATGAACACTTAGTGTTGTTACAAAAAATATATATATATTATCCAGTTACTTCTATAGAAGTATTGGAACTGCTCAACATCATCAGGGTGGTGGTCATCATACTGGCCATCAATAGCTGGACACTTCACTGCACTTCACTGGCCATCATCACACTGGCCATCTTCAAACTGCACACTTTCCCCTCCTGGGCCAACTCCAACAACAGGGCCTATTGCATGGTTATCCAGGCAAACACCACAACATCTAGCCCCTACACCAGGATATGGTCTGGCCAAGACCAGAAAGACCTGTCTGTCCGTATTCCTCTGAGCCAAGAGGGGATACGCAGGCTCTAAGCCAAACATTGAGAGAAAGGCACATATATACAGAACCTCATGCGCATATCTGTAAGGAAGGGTGTGTGTGCTCAATGCTGTGTTCCTGAAGAAAATTTGTGTGTGAATGGTGTGTCATGTGCGGATGCCTAAGAGGGGCTTCTTGTGTGTGCACAAGACCCTTGGTGTGTGTGCTTGGCAATGTGCATGTGTGGGTTCTCAGACCATACAACATGCCCTCTCTAACACTCCGGGTCATCATCTCCCCTGCTTGGTGGGTGACCAAACCCTTTTTCACTGTATTTATTGAAATTTGGGGTTGGGGTAGCCTGGGGAGTAGGACCTATCAGCAGTTGCCATGACAACAGCCTTTGGGACCAGCCCAGCTACTGAAGTCTCCCTAGCTTCTCAGGTTTGGGGAGTGGAATGTAATATTAGCCACATTAAAGTCTTTTTTCAGTAGGAAAAAACAAAAAGTACTACACATTTTTTAACCAGATTTTATTTTATTATTTTTTAAAGATTTTATTTATTTGAGACAAACAGAATGAGAGAGAGAGAGCACAAGAGTGGGGAGGGTCAGAGGGAGAACCAGACTCCCCACTGAGCAGGGCGCCGGATGTGGTACTCAATCCAGAACTCCACAATTATGACCTGAGCCAAAGGCATTTGCTTAACCAGCAGAGCCAGGCACCCCTAACCAGATTTTATTTTTAAAAGTAGCTGAAGTTTAAAAAAAAAAAATGTGTTTTAAAACACCACCAGATCTCATAGTCTGCAAATAGGCAATGACTATCAACAACAAATGGGTTGTCCGATGTAACAAAAATATAGACTGCCAGTTAAATTTTGATCTTATATTTCATTTCAGGCCATACTTACACTAACACCAACAACAAAAATCAATGATTAACTGGATGTTCTGTATATTTTTTGGCAACCCAGAAAGCCTGTATGAAGGCCTTTTCTCATTATAAAATAGAAACAACAAATACATGACTTTCTCCACCATTACAAATAATATTGAAAACAGCAACAATCACATAGAACAACCACATTTCTCAGCAACCAGCATGAATTAACCTATGTGTTTTCTACTGAAGAACCCAGATGGCATTCTGGGTTCTTCTACTGAACATTCTACTGAAGAACCCAGATGGCAGAGGAAGTTTCAATAACTAAATCTGTGAATTC
Source organism: Taxidea taxus jeffersonii (assembly GCA_003697995.1). Taxonomy (NCBI): domain Eukaryota; kingdom Metazoa; phylum Chordata; class Mammalia; order Carnivora; family Mustelidae; genus Taxidea; species Taxidea taxus. The sequence goes on from RCUC01144362.1 coordinate 3,389, forward strand.
ATTGCTTTAAGTCACATACCTCAAATTACAAAATTCCTTGAAGTTTTGTTTCTTAAAATGAAGACACTGTAATTCATATATATATGAGTTTACATTAGTATGAAAATAATGCTCTAAATTATTTATACCTGAATAAACCCAGTAGTCTAGCTAGAAGTATCCTTTTTAGTCTGAAGATTGAATTTTAAGTTCTGTCATGGTCAAGTATAGTTCCTTTAATCTTTTCTTCTTTTAGATCACATTTACCTTTCAACCCATCTCATCTGTATGAATCCTTCCTTGATCTCATAATTTCATGAGAATGACCTGTTTGTATCTTCTATGGCCTGACTGAACCATGTATATAAACTGTCTTAGAGCTCTTCTTATTTGCTCTGCATTGCAATTATTCCTAAAATCAGTCACTCCTATTTGACCCAAAGACGTTCAAAGCAGAATTTATCTTTTAAATCAGTGCACAACTAGTATGGTGCTTGGGACATTGCAATCATTCAATAAATGCTTATGGGATGACTATATGAGTTAACAACCCATGTACTAATTATAGATCAAATGGTAATTGGCTATCATCTTGGGGAAAATATTCAACATACCTGGATCTTTGTTTCTGAGCCATAAGATGAGGGATGAAATCAAGGGTGGTCAGTAAAATCTTTTTTATTCTAGTATTCTCACCTCTATTTAGTACTATTTGCCTAACACATTGAATTTTTCTGAAATATAAATTTAATCAAGGGATGTATTTGTTGTACATTTGCTACCCCTGTGGCACTTCCAAAAGTACAATGGGAAGACACAAATGACATATCACTGTTCAGGTAGCATAATGATCAGAGACAAGAATCATTTATCATGCTTCAACTAGGCCTTAAGTTATGATGAAAATGCACTGAGACTCACTTCTGCTGATTTCATTAAAATGTAGTCATATCCTCATGTGGCAGGCATTTCAGTTCAGACTCCCCACTGGCAACTTTATAATATTAAAGGACAACAAAATGAGCCATGAATGATGAAAATAGAGTTACAAATAATAGAATATTTAAAGATGAAATATGTTTATTATTTTGTTTGTTATTAAGTAAATAAGAGCAGCTATAGATATTGATTAGTTTTAATTAAGTGGTTATTATGCATTTATATTATTCAAACATTTACTATGACCAGGGATTATGACCTAAATAGTTTATGTCCCAGAATGGATGTAGCCACAGGAAAAAAAAAAAAAAAAAAAAAATATATATATATATATATATATATATATATATATATATATATGATAAGGCAACATGGTTAGGGTTTTTATGTCATCCTATGCTTACTGAGTCAGGAACATTAAAGAGAAAAAGAAACTCATGTGTTCTACTCATTCAAATTTTCCACATCTATGGAGACCCAATTATCTGATGTATATTATATAAAATACCAGATATACTACAAATAGAATTCCATGTCAGACATTAGCAGTTGATAATCTAAAGTAATCCACAGACCACTGATAAGGATAGACCTTATGAATGAGTTATGTAGTGGGTTCCATGAGAAGTAACTTTTTCTTTTTTGATTTAAGAAAAATATTTTAGGGGTGGCCAGGTGTCTCAGTTGGTTAAGTGTCCAAGTCTTGATTTCAGCTCAGGTCATGATCTCAGTGTTGTGAGATCCAGCCCTGAATTGGGATTTGTACAGGGCATGGAGCCTGCTTAAGATTTTCTCTCTTCCTCTCCCTCTGCCTCTTCTCCTCCCCTCCCTCCACACTTTATATATATATATATATATGATTTAAAGCAATAGAAGTTACTTAAAAAATTATATATATAAATTTTAAAGCAATTTTAAGTAACTTCTATTGATTAATTATACATCTTTATAAAAATTGTATATATAATTTATATAAAAATATTTAATGAAATATATATATATATAATTTTTTAAGTAACTTCTATTGCTTTCATGAAAACATCTGACTGCAGTCTTTTTAAGTTTGCCAAGAACTTAAAAATGTAAAAATAATTTCAAGTGCTGTTAGTCTTTATCAGGTCTTTATTCCTTTTGAGAGTTTAATGAAAGGTCATGAACTCTGATGAAAAATGCAAATTACATAAGTGAACACATTCTTGCATCCAATCTGCACTCTGTACCAGAGATATAATAAGCTCAGTGACATACTTTAACAGAATGAGCAGTATTATAATGGAAGTAGGTCTCTACAGGGTTAAATTTCTCAATGAAATGGAATAAAAAACAATTATGACTGATGCTGAATCCACAGAGGTAGGATGGGTGAGTTTGTAAATTGACTTTGGGTTAAACTAATTCATGGCAGTTAATGGAAGAATATAATAGAGTTGCTTTTGATGATATTAAAAAAAACAAAAATTACATTTACTTTACTAATTTACTGAAGAGCCAATTATTTTTGTAAACTGCATACTGACCACTGTAACTCTCATGTCACTTTATAAAAAAGACTAAAATAGAGAAATAGCTTCACCTGCAATCCCAATTATAAGGGAGTCACATTCACATAGCAACCCTCACTACTTACTAGGCATTGACACATTTTAGATGATATGGTGCTGTTCCTTAAATATTTAATGGGTATTAAGACTGGTTAATAATTCTGAAAAAAGCACTGAAGTGTCTACCTGCCAGACTTGATTTATTCTATCTTTCACTGAGAATGTCCTGGAGAGATCTTACTTAGCAAATCAGTTCCAGATTCAAGACCTAGATAACACATAACTTTCCCAGATAACACATGAATTTTTCCAAAGCTTCCAACAGATAACATTGTTCACTTCTCTGTGCCCCCACAGACTCAAGTCACACAATCACAGTATAATTCATTCTACTCGAGTTTTGTAGTCAATATCTTCTGCTAGATTATGACTCCATTAAGGCAGCAACTGAGTCTTATTCATCTATGTTACTTCAGCCACAATGCTTGTCAAGGAGGTAGGCACTCACATTGGTTTGCTGAATCAAAACACATTATTTAATTTAATAGCTTTCCTCTCCAAATGTAAGTGCATTATCAGTGGCTGTTAAGGATATGTACCCTTTCTTACTAAATTCTGAGAAGCTTTATCAGCAAAGGAGCCATGTTTATCTTCACCATTGAAAACCCAACACTGCTCATGGTGCCTGGTACATTGCAGGGACCAATAAGTAAGTTCTGAATGCATATTGAACAAATTAATTTGAAGGAGCATGAAAGATACCTGAAGAATATATTACTGAAAGCAAACATTTTTTTTTTAAATGTTGTAAATAGGAATAAGGTTTTTCTCTCAATCCACAGAGCTCTACAGCCATTTATTTATCCTGTAGGCAGGATCTGGGGATGCATGAAGTCCAGCATACAGCCCTTAAATTACAGCTATTATAGAGCATTAAGGGAGGAAGCAAAGTTATTTTGGTAAAGAGTCCCCTGGGAGAACTAGAAGGCTTCTTTAAGAACTATAAATGAAAAGTGCAGAGAACTCCAAAATGAGGTGGGTATCTGAAACCACTACTACCCACTGCTACCCACAAACACTGGGCTCTTTGAAGTACAGTGTGTTTTAGTATTTCTTAGCTTAAAAATTAAAATATAATTTAACCCTCTTTACCCCCAGCCATGTTTCACTCTCTCCTGCCAGTCTTTACCAAAGTGTCACTTTATCAGCAGGGCCTTTCTTAATCGCCCTGGCCCCCTGCACTTTTTACTCCTCTTCCCTGTTTCCATAGCATTTACTTCCATTTGAAAAGCTATATATTGTGCTCACTTGTTCAGTGTCTGTCTCCTTTTCCTGTACAAAGAAGGCTCTTTGAAGGCAGGGGCTATTGTCTAGAGTGGACTGGACTGACAGGCTGAATAAGTGAATGAATGAAGGCAGAGACTGTGCTGCGTTCATTCTTCATATCCCTTTCAATCCACAAAGCAGCCTTCTAGTTGTTTTAAAAAATGCAAACCTTTTGGGTCATTCACTTATTTAAACCTCCCTATGTCCTTCCACTGCATGAAATATAAGGTATAAGTTTCAAAACTTAGACTATTAAAATATCTGTAACATATGACTTTAGGTTCCCATTCTGAGCTTTAACTTGGAGTCTCCACTCTGCTCTCTAGTATTAACAACCGACAATATGCTCCCCCCCCCCCAGTTCCTGGGGGCAAAAAAAGCTTTCATTTTCCAGAACACTTCTCCCCACCTTTCTCCCTTTGGAAAGTTAATTCAGGTTTCAGATCTCCATTTAGGTACTTCGAAAAATGTGGTTAGACTTAGAGGACATGTGTGGACACATACATTGTCTGTTTCTCCAAGGACTTCTACATGTCTTACTAGATTTATTCCTTTCTACTTTGTATTTCCTGGAAGTATTGTAAATAATAGCTTCTTTCAAAACTATATTTTCTAATTGTGTATGTTTCTTCTTTTGTTGGAATATTTATTTTTGTTGATCATCACCGTATTTTTTTCTCTTCTTAAAAATTCCATTTTTTTTTTTCATCATAGTAAGTGTACTGTTTAATCCCTGTCCCTTATTTCCCCTGTACTCCTACCGAACCTCCCATCTGGTAACCATCAGTTTGTTCTCTATGGTTAAGAGTTTGTTCCTTGGTTTGTCTCTGTCTCTCTCTTTCCTTTGCTCATTTGTTTTGTTTCTTAAATTCTACACACAAGTGTGATCATATAGTATTTGTCTTTCTCTGACTGACTTATCTCACTTAGCATTACACTCTAGCTCCATCCATGTTGTTGCAAATGGCAAGATTTCCTTCTTTTTCATGACTGAAAAATGTTCGTGTGTGCGTATATGTGTACCCTCTCTTCTTTACCCATTCAACAGTTGATGGACATTTGGGCTGCTTTTATTGTTTGGCTATTGTAACTAATGCTGCAGTAAACACAGGGGTACATGTATTCCTTTGAATTAGTTTTTGTATTTTTCAGGTAAATAACCAGTATTCCTGGATCATAGGGCAATTCTATTTTTAATTTTTTAAAAAATTTTCTTGAGGAAACTCCATACTGCTTTTCATAGTGGCTATACTAGTTTGCATTCCCACCAACAAAGCAAGAGAACACCTGTTGTTATATATATTTTTTTTATTATTTTAGCTATTTTGACAGGTGTGAGCTGATATCTCATTGTAGCTTTAATTTGCATTTCCCTGAGAATGAGTGATACTGAGCCTGCTTTCATGTGTGTGCCAGCCATCTGTAGGTCTTTGGAGAAATGTCCATGCATGTCTTAATGTCCATTTTTTAATTGGAGTATTTTTGGGTATTGAGTTGTATCCATTCTTTATATATTTTGGATACTAACATTTTATCAGGAATGTCATTTGCTAGTATCTTCTCTGATTCAGTAGGTTGCCTTTTCTTTGCTGTGTAGAAACTTTTATTTTGATGAAGTCCCAATAATTTAGTTTTGTTGTTATCTCCCTTGCCTCGTAAGACGTATCTAGAAAAATGTTGCTCCAGCCTAGGTCAGAGAGATTCTATTCTCTCTTCTAGGATTTCTTTTTTTTTTTTTTTTTAAGATTTTATTTATTATTTATTTGACAGCGAGAGAGATCACAAGTAGGCAGAGAAGCAGGCAGAGAGAGGGAAGAAGCAGGCTCCCTGCTGAGCAGAGAGCTCAATGCGTGGCTCGATCCCAGGACCCTGAATTCATGACCTGAGCCGAAGGCAGAGGCCTAAGCCACTGAGCCACCCAAGTGCCCCTCTTCGGGATTTCTATGGTTTCCGATCTCACATTGAGGTCTTTTATCCATTTGGAATTTATTTTTGTGTATGGTCTAAGAAAGTGGTCCAGATTCATTCTTTTGCATGTGGCAGTCTACTTTTCCCAACACCATTTGTTGAAGAAACTGCCTTTTCCCTATTGTATACTCATGTCTCCTATGTCAAATATTAATTGACCATAAAACTATGGCTTTATCTCTAGGTTTTCTATTCTATTCCATTGATCCGTGTGTGTGTGTGTGTGTGTGTGTGTGTGTGTGCAAGTATCATACTGTTTTAATTACTACTGCTTCATAATATAACTTGAAATCTGTAATCATGTTGCCTCCAGTTTTGTTTTTCTTTTTCAAGATTGCTTTGGCTATGGGAGTGCTTTTGTGGTTCCATACAAATTTTAGGATTATTTGCTCTAGTTCTGTGAAAAATGCTGTTGATATTTGTTAAGGATTGTGTTCAATCTGTAGATTGCTTTGGGTAGTATACAAATATTAACAACATTTGTTCTTCCAACCCAGGAATTTCTTTCATCAGTTTTTACAGTTTTCAGAGTACAGGTCTCTCTCACATCTTTGGTTAAGTTTTTGGTTTTTTGTTTCCTTAGACATCATTTTTGGTGCAATTATAAATGGAATTGGTCTCTGAATTTCACTTTATGATGCTACATGATTAGTATATAGGAATCCAATAGATTTCTGTATTTTTATTTTTTATCCTGGTGTTTTACTGAATTAATTACTCTGTTTTAGTAGTTTTTTGATAGAGTCTTTAGGTTTGCTGTATATACTATCATGTCATCTGTAAAGGGTGAGAGTTTCACTTCTTCTTACCAACTGGGGTCCCTTGTATTTCTTTATGTTGTGTAATTTCTGTGATTAGGACTTCCAGTACCATGTTGAATAAAAGTGGCTAGGGTGGATATCCTTGTCTTATTCCTAACCTGAGAGGACAATTTCTCAGTCTTTCCCCTTTGATTATGGTGTTGGCTGTGGTTTTCCATAGATAGCCTTCATTACATTGAGGTATCATCTCTCTTGACTTACTCTGCAGTGGGTTTTTATCATGAATGGATGTTGTACTTTATCAAATGCTTTTTCTGCATCTATTGATCATATGGTTTTTATTCTTTATCTTATTGATATGATGTATGACATTGATTGCTTTCTGAGTATTGAACCACACTTGCAATCTGGAAATAAATTCCAATGATTGTGTTTTATGATTATTTTTTTAACTTTAAATATTTTTTTCGGGGCACCTGGGTGACTCAGTGGGTTAAAACCTCTGCCTTTGGCTCAGGTCATGATCCCAGGGGTCCTGGGATAGAACCCTGCATCCTGCTCTCTGCTCAGCAGGGAGCCTGATTCCCTTCCTCTCTCTCTGCCTATTCTGTCAAATAAATAAATAAAAATCTTAAAAAAAATTTTTTTGATGTTTCAAGTTTTTATTTAGTTAACATAAAGTGTATTATTAGTTTCAGGAGTAGAATTTAGTGATTCATCATTTACATATAACACCCAGTGCTCAATTCAAGTGCCTTCCTTAATACCCATCACCCATTTAGCCCATTCCCCTGCCCACCTCCCCTCCTGGAGTATGATTTTTTTAAAATATATTGTTGGAATTGGCTTGCTAATATTTTGTTGTGCATTTTTGCATCTATATTCACAAGATATTTTGGCCTATAATTCTTTTTGTGGTATCTTTATCTGGCTTTGATTAGGATAATGCTGCTTCCATAGAATGAATTTGGGAGCTTTCTTTCCTCTTCTAGTTTTTGGAAGAGTTTAAGAAGGATAGATATTAACTCTTACTTAATCTTTCTTAGAATTCACCTGTGAAGCTGTCTGGTCCTGAACTTTGGGGTTTGGGGGACTTTTTTGATTATGGATTCAGTTTTACTACTGGTATTTGGTTGGTTCAAATCCTCCTTTTCCTCTTGCTTTAGTTTTGGTAGTTTATATGTTTCTAGGAATTTATCCATTTCTTCTAATTTATCCAATTTGTTGACATATAGGCTTTCATAATATCGTGTTGCAATTATCTTGTGGTATTGGTTGTTATCTTTCTTCTATCACTTAAGATTTTGAGTCTTTTTGTTTGTTTGTTTAGTTTTTGGTGAATCTGGATGGAGGCTTATGAATTTTGTTGATTTTTTCAAAGAACCAACTCCTGATTTCATTGATGTGTTCTATTTTTTGTTTGTTTCCATATCATTTATTTCTATTTTAATACTTATTATTTCCTTTCTCTTGCTGGATTGTGGTTCCAATTGTTCTTTTTCTAGCTCCTTTTGATGTAAGGTTAGTTGTTTGAGGGTTGTTGTTTGTTTTTTTTTTTTTTTTCATCTTGAGGTAGGCCTGTACTGATTGCTATAACCTTTCCTCTTAGAACCACTTTTGCTGTACCCCAAAGATTTTGGATCATTGTGACGTCTTTGATTTCTTAGTTGGCCTAATCATTGTTTAGTAGCATGTTATTTTGCCTCCATATATTTCTTATGGCTGACTTTTAGTTTCGTAGTGTTGTGGTGAGAAAAGATTCATAGTATAACTTTGTCTGAATTTGTTGAGGCTTATTTTGTGGGCTAATATGTGATCTATTCTGGAAAGGGTTCCATGTGAACTCAGAAAGAATGTATATTCTTCTGTTTCAATGTCCTGAATATGTATGTCTTAAACCATCTTGGCCAGTGTGTCATTCAAAGCCATTATTCCTTGTTGATTTTCTGCTTGGATGACCTGTTCATTGATGTAAGTGTATGTTAACATCGCCTCCTATTATTGTGTTTTATTTATTAGTTCATTTATGTTTGTTAACTGTTGTAAACTGTTGTATGTATTTGGGTGCTCCCATGTTGGGTGAATAAATATTTATAATTATTATATTTATAATATAATTTATATAATATAATATAATATAATTTATTATATTATGTTGGGTGAATAAATATTTATAATTATTATATTTATAATATAATATAATATAATTTATTATATTATGTTGGGTGAATAAATATTTATAATTATTATATTTATAATATAATATAATATAATTTATTCACCCAACATGGGAGCACCCAAATACATACAACAGTTTACAACAGTTAACAAACATAAATGAACTAATAAATAAAACACAATAATAGGAGGCGATGTGTTAACCTACAAATCAAAAACCAATAATAGATATGGAAAGAATAAAGAGGAAGGAACCCAAATGTATCTATAAAGAAAGCCAACAAACCACGAAAGACAGCAAGATAAGGATCAGAAAAAAAACCTATAGGAAAACCACAAAATAAATAACAAATAATAATAAATACATATCTATCAATAATTACTTTGAATATAAATGGACTAAGTACTCAAAAAACATGGAGTAACAGAATGAATTAAAAAACAAGACCGATTTATATAATGCCTACAAGAGACTAACTTCAGGTTGAAAGATACCTACAGATTAAAAATGAAGGGATAGAGAAACATGAATGTCAAAAGAAAGCTGAGGCAGCAATACTTATAATGGAAAAAACAGACTTTAAAACAAAGTCTGTAAAAAGAGACAAAGACATTTGATAACAATAAAGGGCACAGTCCATGACCATATTAGTTTTCTACTGATGCTATAACAAATTACCATGAATTTAGTAGCTTAAAACAGCACAATTCTATTATTTTGCAGTATTAGAGGTCAAACATCCTAGATAGGTAGGTCTTGCTGGACTAAAAACAAAGTTTGAACAGGACCACATTCCTTTTTTGAAGGTTCTATATTTGATTGCCATTTCCAGTTTCCTGAAGCCAATTACATTCCTTGGCTCATGGTACCTTCCTCAATCTTAAAGATTAAGGCCTCCTTATGTTGCCGTCTTGGTTTCTGTACAACCTGTTTGGGTGTCTGCTTTTAAGGAATCATGCAATTATATTGGGTCCACCTGGATGATAAAGTTTTTAAAGTCTGTTATTCTTCAGCAGTCTTGAAAGCTACACATTTTATTTTTTCTTTAGACAATTACACTTAAAGTTTTATTATCACTACTTAATTTTATACAGCCAAAATTTAATAAAAGGAGGCCCTCTTTCTCTGTTAACTCAATAAAATATTTCTATCTTGTCTTAAACTCCAAACATTTGCTATTATAATTACTATTGTATTTCTAGCCAAAACTTATTTAAATTTATCCAAGTCACTACTTTCATCACTACTTTTTGCATTTCATTCCATTCTTCAAAGTTTAATTTTCTTCTATTTTATCTCCTACATTGCGGGCTTGTTAAAGATAAAGGCTCAACTCTTTTTTTTTTTTTTTAAGATTTTATTTATTTATTTGTTAGAGAAAGAGAGCGAGCACAGGCAGACAGAGGCAGAGGGAGAAGCAGGCTCCCTGCCTAGTAGAGAGCCCAATGTGGGACTCGATCCCAGGACGCTGGGATCATGACCTGAGCCGAAGGCAGCTGCTTAACCAACTGAGCCACCCAGGCATCCCAAAGGCTCAACTCTTGTTTAAAAATATCTACATTTAACCAACACTATTTTTTTTAAGATTTTATTTATTTATTTGACAGACAGAGATCACAAGTAGGCAGAGAGGCAGGCGAAGAGAGAGAGGAGGAAGCAGTCTCCCTGCGGAGCGGAGAACCTGATGCAGGGCTCAATCCCAGGATCCTGAGATGATTACCTGAGCTGAAGGCAGAGGCTTTAACCCACTGAGCCATCCAGGTGCCCCTAACCTACACTATTAAATGTTTTAAAAATTTTAGCTGACTGCTCTTGTACTACATTATCACCTGGATTTTATTATTGCTTGACTAGTTAGATGTCAGAGTGGTATAATGGTTATTGACTAAGCAGGTAAGCTTTTATTTTTTATTTCTTTGAGGAATTTTTCTTTAGTCTTGCTTAATTGTGTGTTATATGGCCTTTTTAGTGCTCACTTTGTGTCCAGATTTTGATGATTTAAGTCTCTTTATAATTCTGGAAAATACTTTGCCAATTTCCCTTTTAATATTGTCTTTCCCCCATTTTTTCTCATTATGGGTTATATAAACATTATGAAACATAACTTCAATTTTTCCTTTATTTCTCAACATATTTTCAATATCTTTCTTTTATTTGGAAATTTTTGTAATTTCCCCAAACTAATTCTATTCTCAATTGTTCCAAGTATGTTTATTTCATTTACTTAGTTTTAAAGGAATACATTTTTTTTTTAATTCTAGAAGTTGTATATTTGTATGTTCTTTCTCGTAGTGCTCTATTTAAGTATTGGAGTCTTTTTATTTTTTAAACACAGAAAAAAAATGTTGCTATCTAGCTTTATCCTTCCTATAAAATTTGAATTAGCATGACCTATATTCATTTTCAGACCACAAGTTTTAGTCATGTCTTGTAGATTTTTTTTTCTTTAAAGATTTCATTTATTTGACAGACAGAGATCACAAGTAGGCAGAGAGGCAGGCAGAGAGAGAGGAAGAAGCAGGCTCCATGCAGCGCAAAGAGCCCAATGCGGGGCTCGATCCTAGGACCCTGGGATCATGACCTGAGCTGAAGGCAGAGGCTTTAACTCACTGAGCCACCTAGGCACCCCTCTTGTAGATTTTTTGCATTTTGCTTTGATTTCATCACACCATGAGGACCACTGATTACTATATTTAATGTAATTGAACTGTAACATGTAGTATAATCTGTATGGAAGTAACCAGACTCAAATCAGGGGAAGTCAGATTTGCTTAATTAAAAAAACCCTAAAAGCCTGTAAGTTTAAGGTTATAGTTCTCTGGAGACATACCTAATTTTTCATTTGAATACTGTTGATGCTACATATAATTGTCATAATTTTGATGGCCCCTAATACTTTCATTTTGAGTAAAACAATAAAGCAATACAGAGAATACAGATGCCTAGATGTAGAGAATACAGGAGGGATGATACAAATACAGATCAGCCTGAAAATATACTCATGGCCACTAAAGAAATGTGTAAGTATAATTAGGTAGTTATAAAACTATCCTATAGAGGAAGAAAATTGCTGAAACACTTTTATTGTATTAATTCCATTATCACATTTCTGCTTTAGGAAGTTAACATAGTTTTCAATGAAAATGCAGACATAATATTGTAATAGAAGGCCACATGTATCTGTATTTTTCTGTCTATTGTGAACTTTGAAAGGTAGACTTAGTGACTGTATATATATATGACTGTATATATATACAGTGACTGTATATATATATATATATGTATATATATAATATACATACATACAAACATGGCACAGTGGTTATAAATTCAGACTCTATAGGTTTCACTCCCAAATGCAGCACACTTAAAAGCATATAAATATACACACACAAATATCTCCCTAGACTTAATTCAATGGCTGGAATATCTGTGTTCTCTAAGTGATAGCTGAATTAAACTAAAAATAGTATAAGATTCCAATTTATCACACGTGCTTCCTGTGTATCTTTTAATATTACAACTCAAAACCTAATAAAATGGCTAACTATAGTAAATATTTCGACCAGATATGTATGGTTTCTTCTATAAAACTTATAAGGTTTATATAGACATTGAGTTCTACTATTAGCATATTAAACTATCGGGATGCCTGAGTGGCTCAGTGGGTTAAGCCTCTGCCTTCAGCTCAGGTCATGATCTCAGGGTCCTGGGATTGAGCCCCGCATTGGGCTGCCTGCTTCCTCCTCTCTCTCTGCCTACTTGTGATCTCTCTCTCTCTCTCTGTGTCAAATAAGTAAATAAAATCTTTAAAAAAAAGAATATTAAACTATCAATAATAAATAGTAACGTGTTATATATCTGGATTATATTGTCATAAGTACACTGAACTATTTTTCTACTAATAACATGTAAGATAATTATGTTTATTGAAATATGGTCTAAATGGTTTAGCATTTCCATCAAGATAAATACATCAATGGAACAGAATTAATGTCCTAAAAGTAGACCAGCAAAAACAGTCATTTGATTTCTAGCAAAGGTTAACAAATGATAGTCTTTTTAACAAAGAGTGATGAACCATTAGAAATCCAATATACAAAGAAATGAACCTTGAACCATATTCTTCACTGAAAGTAAATGCAAAGTGGATTATGAACCTAGGTTTTGAATCTAAAACTGTATACCTGAAGAAAACAAATCAAGACATCTTTGTGACACTGGATTGGAAAATTTTAAATAGAATACAAACCATAAAATACTGATAGATTAGGCTTCATAAAAAGAACATCTGATTTATATATGTCACTGTTAATAGAGATGAAAATTCAATTGAAAAGACAAGTCACTGACATAATGTTTACAGATCAATATCTGACAAATGGCTTATACCCTGAATATATGAAAAACTCTCAACACCCAATAATAAGAGAACACAAACTACAATTTCAAAAGGTCAAATATTTGACTCTACACTCTATCAAAGAAGATGTTCATATAAAAAATAAGTACATGAAAAGATACTTGACAATACTTTTCATTAGAAAAATACAAATTAAGTCACAATGAGATAATATTTACACATGTATGAAAATGTTTAAAATGAAAAATGACAACATACCAAGTGTTGGTGAGACTATGGATCAGCTGGAACTTTCACACACTGCTCCTAGGAACTTAAAATGGTATCACCACACCACTCTGAAAATCCAGTATGTCAGTTTCTTAAAAGTTAAATATATACCTATCATATAAAGCAGCCATTCCCTTCTCACATATTTTCCCAAGAGAAATGAAGGCATAGGTACACAAATACTTAGTACAGCTCTATAAAAACCAAAATCTGGAAACAACTCTACTGTCCATCAAAAGATAAATGGGGGAAAATGTTAATATTCAATATAGTCATATTCATTGGACTCCTATTTAGCAATAAAAGGGAATTTATTATACAACCAACACATGGATGAAAAAAACTACACCAAGTGAGATAAGGGATTGAAAAAATATATGATATATAACTCAAAAAAATTTTTGAGATAATTCATTACTATTCATAGTGACAGAAAACACAATGGTATTTGAAGAAGGAGAAGGGGAGAAGAGGTGAGAACAAAGATTACAAAGGAGCTTGAGAGAACTATATTCAATAAGTCTGTTTTTTAAAAGGTCTACAGTAAAACATGCAGCAACATTAAAAGTCAACTGATGAGGCATCAGATATACAAAATGAGCCTGAAGCATTTGAAGTACTTGGAAAACACTGTGGTGAAAATATTATATGGTGACTAACATAATAATAATAAAATATGTCAAAAGAACACTGGAGTCAATAGAAAAAGTACAGTGACAATTTTTCCAAATAGTACATTATGGAAGAGGAGAGTAGGGGAGAATAACATAACAGTGGAGAAACCTAACAAATACTACCTCAAGAACAAGAACAGCCTCAACAATAGTTAAATTATGTTGATTATATATGCACCTCTCAATACAAGGTCATGAAAAAGGCACTTTACTCTGTGGTCTTATTCCCAAAAACCCATGACCCTAGTCTAATTGTAAGTAAAACACAAGACAAACCCAACAGATGGATTTTTACAAAATACCTAGCCAGTGCTATCAAAATTATCAACATCATCAAAACAAGGAAAATCTAACGAGCCTAAAACTACATGAAAACTAAATGATATGATATGATATGATAAGTGATATGATAGTAGGATCCTGGAACAGAAAAAGAACTTCAAGTATGGAGATCTAAATAAGGAATACGGTTTATAATATATCAATGCCAATTAATTAACTATGTAACAAATGTACCATACTGACATAAGATATTAATAATAGAGGAAACTATGGGGTATGTGGAAACTTTCTGTTCTCTCTTCACAAATTTTGTGTAAATCTAAAGCTATCCTAAAATTAAAAAGTTTATTTCAAAAATCAATTAAAAAGTTTATTTCAAAAAAACAATTAACTGAAGCACACTACAGGGAAGAAAAAGCACCAGTTTTGTTCTATATAGCTTTTACACTGTGCTTCTTTTCATTTTTCCAACTTCCTGTGGACTCCACCCAGTGAGTGAGTAAAACAGCTCTACATGGAGCATTCATTCCAAGTGTTTTGTTTTGTTTTCAGTTTTTACAAGTATTTTTAATATAATGTTTTCATTGTTTTTTAAGAAGAAACACAGACACTAAACATGAATGAAAAAGTTGTCCAGTAGTAAAAAGTGAAAGATAACTTCTCTATGTGTCTTAAAAGATCAATGGAATAGCAGTTACAAATTCAGACTCTATAGGTTGCACTTCCAGCTGTAGTACACTTAAGGACATGACTTAATCAATTGCATAACCCTTTGTGGGGAAAAGTAGAGTAGGCACTTCATAGTCGGTGAGCATTAAAAGGTTTAATTTATGCAAAATATTTGCAATTCCATACGGTCACTATTACTGTTTCTGCCTTTCTACTACATTTTATGGTGTAATAAACTCCTCATGCAGCAACAAACTCTTGTTCTTTTTTTCTTTAACATTTTTAATTTTAACCCTCTTTATATACTTACATACCAATTATTTTTGCTTGGAAACAGTAGGATGTGTCTGGAGACTGAATTCAAGCCTCATGTTAATTATCTGAAATCCAATTTGTTGTCTACATCTCTTTAGAAATGTGAGCTATGTAGTATGCAATATTCATAATATGGCTAGATACCTCATATGAGAGTAATTTAATTGTCAGTGCTGCTCAACCATTGTTTAATGAATTCCTAACAATTTGAAAGGCAATCTGTTGGAAGGCCATTATTAAATTTCATATTTGCTCTGCAGTTTTCTTCACCATTGCTTCATCTACTTAGGATTATGATAACATTAACTTTTGAATTCCTATAAAAAATAGGACTTTTTTGCATGGTACAAAATTTGAACTTCTTATCTACCTAGAAGATAAAGTAAATACATTTTTAAGGTAGGGCTTGCAATTAAGCCAAAAGGGCATGATAACACTAGTCCGCATACTGTTCACCAATTTATACAGTATCAACAAAAGGATATTATGGTAGACACTGGAGGAAAAGTCAGGTAATTACAGCAGAATTTAATCTTACTTATAAATAGCTTAATAAATTGTAATCACATCTCAAAAAGCGAATTACCTCAAGCCACATTTTATTTATATTATTGATCATGCCACAAAACATAATAGATTATGTATTACTGTATTAGTTTGATGTAATATCTCAAAAGACACCTGGGAAATGAGCATGTATACCCACCCAGACCAAATAACCCAGTTAAATTTGAAGAAAAAACCTCATTAGATCAATAACTTTAGGGTCAAAGTTAAAGATATAGAATGGATATTTTCACAGACTCTTCAGTACCTTAGGTGAATTAAAGAATTCTATGTTGTATATATTGAACACTTTCAGGATTTCCAAAACCATTCAAAAAATGTTTTTTGAAGCATTTGAATATTTTGTTATTTAAACATGGACAAGAATGCTGAGATGGCAGATAATCATGATTGAACTATGGTATACATATGTACATATACCCTTTTAGGGGATCAGTGAGATGTTCTAAAAAAAAAAATAGAAAATAAAATGCAAACATTCTCCAGATTTGAGAGAGGCATTACTAATGGGAAGATCTGCTAAGCATGTTGTAACTGTTTAAGATGGATAAAAAGAATTATAAATAGCAACTGGGATATTGCTGAATGAATATAATCTAGAACTATTAAGAAAACACATCAGTTCAGGGTGGATTTGATGAAGCTTTATTTTTGAAGCACTGAGAATTGGGATTACTTAGTACTTATATTTCAAAATCCCATATGGATTCCCTGGCCTGATATTCAATACCCACCACTTGAACTCATTATACAAATGCTATCCATGAAACAATGATAGCTATATGCCACAGTGGATGATATGTTTATAGTGAAAAAGATGCCAATTTGAATTCTCACCGTAACTGTAAGGGTTTAAAATTACTCTGTCTCAGAACCCTAATCTTCTACCTATAAATAAGAACTTGTGATTACATGCTATAATTTTTACCATTCTTGGTGCCTGGCAATCCTTTCTGCATTCCTGAAATTACAGATCCCATCTTCCTGGACACAAGGTAGTCATGTCACATAGGCTATGCTAAGTCAACCCCAACTCTATTCCCAACCTCCAAGAGTGGCTGTTGCCAAGAGATGGGGATATTATTAAGGCTGGGCCAAACTCCTTTTCTCCAATATTTTACTCATCATGGTGATGAGGGAGACTGGGTCCCTTATCCTTTTGTTCTGATAGCTGCAAGGCATTAAGTCAGAGTTGATTACAGACATGCTTCTGATGGAAAGAAATGTATCTGTAACAGCAAAGAATAGGCTAGACAGAATCAAGAGACATTCTGAGGTCCTTTCCATCCCTGATAATCCCATGGTTTCCAGTATACATCATGCTATCCCCCTTTCAAAATGAAGCCCAATACAGATGTGTTAGCCACTTATAACTACTAATATTCCTTCCTTGGAATATTTTTGGATATAAAAGAAAGTACATGTAAAATATCAGTCATAGGTTAAAAAGAGTGTAAGTCAAGGCCATTATAATTATGATTTATTTTCCTTACTTCACATATAAAGATTCTCAATTACTATTTAATGCTGCCTGGGGTTCAAGAATAAAAGTTAAATATATATATATATATATTTGATAAATTTGCTATGACAACTGCTATAACCAGTATTCTCACTATAACTACTAGTAGTAATAGCACAATTATTATTATTACTACGACTACTATATCACCTAACATTTGCCAAATGACTGTTTTTTGCACTATGCTAAAAATGCACTATGCATCATCTCATTTAATTTACATAGGAATTATTACATCAGTTTTATTATTATCACAGCTTATAATGACTAAAACATTAATGAGGTTAAGTGGAATAAACTGAACTCATGGTCATGCTTATTGGCAAGGGTATAATTCAGATGAAAATTGGGTATTTGCATGAAACATCCAGATAGTTCTCTAATTTCTCTGCATGTGACATAAGCCCAAGTGGCAGGACCACTGAATATTTCAAAATGAAACCAAGAAAAAAAATTCACAAGCTATAATATGAATGCCAACCCTGTTTGATCACAAATCTGTTAAGAGCAAAAGCATATCATGCTTCATTTTATTGATTCCAACAAATTTGGTAGATAGCATTTACATATTTAGGATTTATAAAATGAGGATTGAAGAATGGCTCAAAGTGTATTTTGGTGTTGCTATAGTTTCTACAGTAAAAATCTTGAGAGAATTTGTCATAAGCAATATATCTAATAAATGCCTCTGCTAAGAAAAAATAGAATTTGTCATAAGCCCAGATATGCTGGAAAAAAGAAGATTATACTTAAACTAAATGGAAGGGCAGAATATTGCTAGAGGGAGATTTAGTTTCCAAGGGAGTCAAAAAATACCAATTTAGGGAGTTGTTCTCTTCATCTATTTTGCATCCAATTTTTAAATGTTCTTTATTTGGATTTAGTCATATGTTGGTCACATCTTTTGCAACCAAATCTCTTAGTCATTTCTGGTTCAGCTTCAATGTCCTTTTCTTTATATTACATTACTTAAATTAAAAAAAAAAAACTACCTTCTGGGAAAAACTATATTCTTCTTCCTTGCTCCGCTGTCAAAATGATTTAAAGTGTGACCTCTCAATCAATGGACAGTAGCCACTTCATCTTTAAACGATTTTTTCGTTCTGATTCTCTTTTGTCTTTTGTTCTCTAAATGTGCCATCTAAAGCAGGACTTTTGAGTTGCTCAAATTGGTCCATTTCTTGAATTGTTTTCCCCTTTCAGTGTTTCATTTAATGTTTCTCTAATGGTTAGTTACTGTCAGAAGTCCTGCAAAAAGGTATGTCTTTGAGTTTATGTCCTCACTAATGCACACAATCTTGAATATTTAATAATACAATTCTTTGAAAGGGATGCAGTTTTATCTAATTGCAGGCTCATTTTCTTGTCCTTCTCGTAGGATGTGTACTGTGGAATTTCTGTTAGCATTTTTTATCTTAATTTTGCCTTTATAATAGAAAAAACTTCAGAGGAAACATCTTTTCTGGATGTCAAGCATAATTTTACTTTCAATAAATAAATACTGAATATGAATGAAAAAGGGAAGAAAACAAGAAACTAACATTTGTTGACTTTTTTGCCAGTTATTTTGCACTATTCTAGGTATTACTTCATTTAATGCTCACAACTCTATACCATTTGGGAAATGTTCATCAAAAGTAGATGAATATATGTAACTTTTTTAGTAAGTTTTGCTTCACTGTAAAGCTATAAACCAAGCCTTTGCTAATTTATATATATTAAATGAAATACAGGAAGCACTTATTAAAGTTCTAAATATAAAAAATTGATTTGTCAAAATGTTGCTTAAAATGAAAAACATTTCCTCATGCCAATTTGTTGTTGTTGTTGTTGTTGTTGTTAAATCATTCATTTGTGTGAATACCTCCTGCCCCCCTCAAATAGGCGAGACAGATGATAGGCTCTGAACAGTATATCTTGTTTTTGGCTCACTATACTTAAAGCAGATATTCACCACAAGCTTACCTGGAAAGCATATTTGTCCCTACCAGGCCCTGCACCACTCACCCATCCTTGGCCAATTTTTTTTTTTTCTTTTTTGCAAAGATCTCCATTTTCCAGTCAACTTTCTTCTAGCTTTACTTTCTCTTCACCACTGGTTTAGATTATTTTTCTGTGTAGATCTGAATTTTAAGTACAGTGTCTTAAAATCTAATTTTGGCAAACTTTCCAAAGAGACTCTCTGATCCTAATAAGGATGCTGTACTCTTTCCACTTCTCCCACTAATTATCAAATAGCCATTTTATAAAGATGTATGACTTCTGAAAATGAAATTAAACAAAACAATTTCTTTCAGAATAACATCAAAGAGAATAAAATACTTGAGAATGAGTTTATCAGAAAGAGTTTAAGACCTCTGAAAATAAAATGTTGCTAAAAAATTTAAAAGATCTAAAATAAATGGAGAAACATTCCATATTCATGCATTGGAAAGATCAATATCAATAAGATGATAATTCTCCACAGTTTTATCTACAGGTTCAACACAACCCCTATCAAAACCCAGATTTTTTTTTTTTCCAAAAAGGCCAAAGGTTCTTTGATATGATACCAAAATAATGGTATATAACAGAAGAAACTAAATATAAATTGGACTTTATTTAAAAAATAAACTTATTGCTCCAAAAGACACACCTAAGAAAATGAAATGTCACATATTAGGAACAAAAATGTGTGAAGCATATATATATGATATGTCTTCAATTACATATATTTTTTCTTTTTCTCTTTTTTTAAAGATTTTATTTATTTATTTGACAGAGATCACACAAGTAGGCAGAGAGGCAAGCAGAGAGGGGAGGGGAGAAGCAGGCTCTCCGCCAAGCAGAGAGCCCGATGTGGGACTCGATCCCAGGACCCTGGGATCATGACCTGAGCCGAAGGCAGCGGCTTAACCCACTGAGCCACCCAGGCATCCCTACATATATATATATATTTTTTTTTACCTAAAATGAGTTCACAAAGATTTTCTTCTAGAAGTTTTATAGTTTTAATTTTTGCACTTTGCCATATGATCCATTTTTCATTATTTGTGTATGATAAAAGGGAAGTGTCTAAATAATTTTCATAAGAAAATCCAATTTTCTCACTCTAATTTGTATCCAGAATAAAGAACTCTTACAAGTAAAAAACCATGATTCAAATGGTATGGTTCAAATATACAACTGAAAAATTTAAAATGAGCAAATAAACTGAATAGACATGTCACTAAAGAGGGTATATGAATGACTAGCAAGCACATAAAAAGATGCTCAGCAGCAAAAGCCATCAAGAAATGCAAATTAAAATCATACAAAATAAACCCTTAGGAATAGCTATAGTTAAAAAGAAGATAATCAAGGGGACATGGAGAAACCAGAACCTTCATATATTGCTAATGAGAATGTAAAAGCAGTACAACCACTGTGAATTGTTTCTTAAAATGTTAACATAAGGGCCATCTGGGTAGCTCAATCAGTTACGTTTCTGTCTCCAGCTTGGGTCGTGATCCCATGGTCCTGGAATCGAGCCTCATATCAGGATCCCAGTTCAGCAGAGCGTCTACTTCTCCCTCTCTCTCTGACCCTCTTCCCCCCTTGTTTATTCTCTCTCTCTCTCACTCTCTCTCTCAAAAAAAAAACATGTAAAAAAAGTTAACATAAGCTTATCTTATGACCTGACTTCCTGAGTGTCTGCATGAAATAAAACATAGGTCCACACAAAGACTTGTGTTCATAGGTTTATTTGTAATGGTGAGAATCTGAACAGCCCACATCTCCATGAAAGGGTAAAGGGATAAAACTGTGGTTTAGCCACACAACAGACTACTACTCAGTCATAAAAAGGAACAAAATATTGATATATGCTACAACATGAAGGAGCCTCAAAAACATTGTGCTAAATGAAAGAAGTCAGAAAGGACATAATTCATATGAAACGTCCAGTAAAACCAAATTTATATAGATAGAAAGCAGACAGTGGCTGCCTGGGGCTAGAGTCAGCACTGAGAATGACTGAAAATAGCACATGGGATCTATCTGGAATGGAACTGGATTTCGGTTGCATAACTATAAATTTACTGACAGTCAAAAAAGTATAAGTTTAATGTGGGTGAATGTTATGGTATATGTATTAATTTACTCTTCTTGTAACAAATTATCAAAAGATTAGTGGCATAAAATAATACAAATTATTTTGCATTTCTTTAGATAACCTCTGGTAAGGGACTCACTAAGCTAAAAACAAGGTGTTGGCATGCTCCATTCCTTTCTAGAGGCTCTACAGGAGAAAACATTGCTTTATTAATACATATTTCAGAATTCAGTTCCATGTGTGAAACTGCTATGAGACTAAGATTTCTGTTTCCTTGCTGGGTGTTAATTATGGGAGCTACCCTTAGCTCTGAGAGGCTTCTTGTCCATAGCCCTCTATATCTTGGAATCAGTGGTGGGTATCAGATCCTTTTCATGATACCATAACCTCCTCCCATCAGTGATCCCTCTTCGATCCAGCCAGAAAATGTTCCCAGATTTTAAAGACTCAAACGGTTGGGCCCACCAGGATTATCTCATCATCTCAATGTCCTTAACTTTAATCAAATCTTCAAAGTCTTTTGCCATGTAAGGCAACATATTAAAAGGAGGTATTAAGATGTAGACATATTTGGGGATCCATTATTCTGTCTATAGGAAACATTATTATTTCTTCATGTGGAATTTTTTTTCTACATCATTTCTTAAAATCTAACACTCTATGGTAGAGTCTCTGAACAGTCCCTTGTAGAACATTATATCATCTGTGAACAAAGATACTCTAATGTCTTCCATTCTGATCTATTTTTGTTTCTTTCAATTTTTTTATTTCAAAAAATCCTACCTAAGAGCTTTCCTAGATTCTCAGGCTGAAAATGTCAGAGCTATCCTTCATTCCTTTCTTCAAGCCCCATAAAAGATTCCTTGACAAGTCTTGAAAGCTATACCTAGAAACACATAATGAAAATGACTACTTCACTACCTCAACCTGTACCACTCTATTCCAAATTTCTGTAAGATTTCATTTAAGTTTCCACTAACTGATGCTTTAAAGATCTCTCCACTTCCAACCTTGTCATGCTCTCCTTTGTTCAGTCTGTTCCATTTAGTAGTCAGAGTGATTACATAAAATTATTATTAACCAGAGTACTTAATAAAAGTACTTACTAAGGACAAATACTCATTGAGTCCTTACTTTATACCCTCACTTTTGTATATACTTTAGAGGGATTAACCCACCCTGTAAGGTCAGCATAATTATTTTCCCCATATTAAAAGTTAGAATTTAAAGCACTGGAAATTTAACTTATATAAGAGTAGACATCTAACAAATCCAGCAGCCAGGATTTGAACATGGGCCAATTATTCCAAAACCCACAATATTCCTAACTGCTATGCTATAGTCAATCTATCATTTTTCAAGTATTTTTCAAGTATTTTTCAATATTACTAAGCTCTATTGGTTTGAGTTTTGTCAGAGCCACCAAATGCAAAAACAGCCACCACTTTCCCATTTTCTCCTCAATGTATATACTTAGAAGGCAAAGAAAATCAAAATGGTCACCAATATCATTGGACTTATACACAGTGCTATGCTTACCAGGAGAGGCATCCAAATATCCTCCCCAAATAGATAATAGAGAGACTGTAAGATAATCACTAATGTTGCTGCCACAAAGAGGCACTGGCATTCTGTTCCCCAGGTGGATTTCTGTTTAGGCAGTGAACTTGCTGACCTTCCTCTGTGCCTTTCTCAGTAGAGAAAATAACCAGAGTGAGGCTGGCTGGCAGTCTAGGAGCCTGCATGCCTATCTTCTAGGAGCTAGACTGCCAGTGTGGGTAGTAAAAAGCAATTGAGCAGGAGTCAGAACTCCTAAACCTGAAGGGCCTCCAAAGAATTGTCACACATGCTGTGCAGGAGCCAGCAGATGAGTGCCTGCCACACAGAAGCTGATGGCCAGCTGTGTAGGTCAGAGACACAGTGAGAGTTGGCAGGAAGAGGCCTAAAAACCAAATGCAGCAATAAAGTAAGGACCATTTGTCCTCATTCCTCTATCTCCCTACTCTCAACATTGGGAAGGACTTATACCCTACCATCCGGAGAAAGAAGGGCTAGAACTTTGTAACATATGGTTCAAATATACAACTGAAAAATATTATTTTTTTAAGTTTCTATTTATATTCCAGTTAACATGTAGTGTAATATTAGTTTCAGGTGTACAATATAGTGATTCAACACTTCCATATATCACTGTACTCATGGCAAGTGCACTTCCTTAATCTCCATCACCTATGTCACCCATCCCTCACCCACCTCCTTTTTTGGCTTGACTCTCTCCTGCTCCCCTTTGCTCATTTGTTTTATTTGTTAAATTCCACATATGAGTGAAATCATATGGTGTTTGTGACTGATTTCACTTAACATTATACTCTCTAGCCATATCCATGCCCTTGCAAAGAGCAATATTTCATTCTTTTTTATGGCTGAGTCATATTCCATCATGTGTATGTATGTGAGACCTCTTTTTTATCCATTCATCAGTTGATGGGTTTGGGCTGTTTCCATAGTTTGGCTATTGTAGATAATGCTGTTATAAACACTGGGGTACATGTATCCCTTTGGGTTAGTATTTCTTTGGATAAACACCTAGTATTGCAATTGCTAAGACATAGGGCAGTTCTATTTTTCAATTTTTGAGGAAACTCAATATTGTTTTCCACACTGGCTGTACCAGTTTGCATTCCTACTAACAGTGCATGAGGATTCCCCTTTTTCCATATCCTAGGCCACACCTGTTGTTTCTTGTGTTGTTGATTTTAGCCATTCTGACAGGTGTGAGGTGATATCTCATTATAGTTTTGCTTTGCATCTCCCTAATGATTAGTGATGTTGAACATCTTTTCATGTGTCATCTGGATGCCTTCTTAGGAAAAATTTCTATTCATGTCTTCTGCTCATTTTTTAAATTGGATTATTCATATTTCGAATGTGGAGTTTTATAAGTTTTTAAATATCTTGGATACTAACCCTTTATCAGATATGTCATTTGCAAATATCTTCTCTAATTCATATGTTGCCTTTTAGATCTGTTGATTATTTCCTTTGGTGTGCACGTTTGTTTTTGTTTTGTTTTGTTTTGTCAGTTACCATATAGTACTTCATTAGTTTTTGATGTAGTGTTCCATGATTCATTATTTGCTTATAACACTAGAATCTTTTAATTCTGATGTAGTCCAGATAGTTTATTTTTGCTTTTGTTTCTCTTGCCTTGGGAGACATATCTAGAAAGAAGTTGTTATGGCCAGTGTCAAAGAAGTTACTACCTGTGTTCTCTTTTAGGGCTTTTATGGTTTCAGGTCTCACATTTAGGTCTTCGATCCATTTTAAGTTTGTTTTTGTATGGTCTATGAAGGTGGTCTAGTTTCTTTCATTTGCATTTGGCTGTTCTGTTTTCCCAACACCATTTGTTGAAGAGAACAGCTCTTTTCCATTGGATATTCTTTCCTGTTTCATTGAAGATTAGTTGACCATATAACTGTGGGTTCATTTCTGGATTCCCTATTCTGTTCTATTGATCTATGGGCCTATTTTTGTGCTAGTACCATACTGTTTTGATTACTACAGCTTTATAATGTAACTTGAAGTCCACGGTAGTATTGTCTCCAGCTTTGTTTTTCTTTTTCAAGTTTGGTTTGGCTATTCAGGGTCTTTTGTGGTTTTATACAAATTTTAGGATTGTTTGTTTCAGCTCTGTGAAAAAAAATGCTGTTGGTATTTTGATAGGGATTGCATTATAGATATAGATATAGATGATATAGATATAGATTGCTTTGGGTAGTATAGACATTTTAACAATAGTTACTCTTCCAATCCATGAGCATAGAAAGTCTTTCCATTTCTTTGTATGACTGAAAGGTTTAATGTAGATTGGGCATATTTCAATAAAATATGACCAGAAAGATAACTCTTAGGAACAGAAAGAAGTGGCTTTTCCAGAACATGGTTTAATCTAGTGACAGATTTAAATAAAAGTTTTATGTTTATCCATTATGCTTTGAGAGTTCTTAATTAACCAGTTATAATAGCTTTAAAGACCTAGAGACCAGGCTTCTACCTCATCACTTCTGTCCTACCTCTCACTATATTCCAAATCTAGAGCAAATAATTTGTACCCTCGGGATGTTTACACGGCCTATCTATAGGGCTTTCTCCTACTCATCTTTTTAGATTCCACTGTCACATTTTCAAACAGGCCTTTTCTAAGCACCTTCTATAAAGTTACCCCTCCCCTGATTCAATGACCATATTTTTACTGCCAAAACTTATTTTACTCATTGCATTTCCAATTATAGAACATTCAGAATGGAAGAGAAGTTTTATTTGTTAGCAGCTCTTTTCACACATCCAAATTGACTGTTGCTTAGAAGGTTTTTCTAGAAACTTGGAAAGAAAAGGTTGAAATTGGCCTTTTTTCCCAGGGACAATATGTTTTTTGGAAAGTCTTCCACATGGACAGCAAAAGAAAGTCAACAAAACCAAAACACAACCAAAAGAATGGGAGAAGATATTTGCAAATGACATATCAGATAAAGGGCTAGTATCCAAAATCAATAAAGAACTTAATAAAACTCAACACCCAAAGAACAAATAATCCAATTAAGAAATGGGTGGAAGACATGAAAAGACATTGGTGCAAAGAAGACATCCAGATGGCCAACAGACACATGAAAAAGTGCTCCACATCACTGGGCATCAGGGAAATACAAATCAAAACCACAATGAGATACCACCTCACACCAGTCAGAATGGCTAAAATTAACAAGTCAGGAAATGACAGATGCTGGCAAGGATGCGGAGAGAGGGTAACACTCCTACACTTCTGGTGGGAAAGCAAGCTGGTGCAGCCACTCTGGAAAACAGTATGGATATTCCTCAAAATGTAGCAATCGCACTATTTGATATCTATGCTAAAGATATAAATGTAGTGATCCAAAGGGGCACATTCACCCGAATGTTTACAGCAGCAAAATCCACAATAGCCAAACTATGGAAATAACCTAGATGTCCATCAACAGATGAATGGATAAAGAAAATGTGATATATATTGGAATACTATGCAGCCATCAAAAACACCCCACAAAATCTTGCCATTCGCAATGATATGGATGGAACTAAAAGGTATTATGCTAAGTGAAATAAGTCAATCAGAGAAAGACAATTATCATATGATCTCTCTGATATGAGGAATTTGAGGGGCAGGGTGGGGGGTCATGTGGAGTAGAGAGGGGAAAAAAAGGAACAAGATGGATGGGACTGAGGAGGAAGACAAACCATAAGAGATGCTTAATCTCAGGAAACAAACTGAGGGTTGCGGGGGCAGGGGGAGAGGGCTAGGGTGGCTGGGTGATGGACATTGGGGAGGTATGTGCTATGGTGAGTGCTGTAAATGTGTAAGTCTGATGATTCACAGACCTGCACCCCCAAAGCAAATAATACATTATTGCTAATAAGAAAGAAAGGAAGCAAGCAAGCAAGCAAGCAATAGTCAGTCTTCTACATGGAAGCTGCACTATTAAAAGCCTGCTCCCAGTGATAGTGTTCTTTCAAGGGCCTTATCATTACTCAATCTCCTATGCCTTGGACCAATATATTACCCTTTTCCACTATTTTACTTCCTCCCCAGTTCCAACTCCATTCCTTTGCAATTTATAATATATGAATAGCTGCAAGACTCAACTCCAAGGAAAAAATTTAAAACTTCTGTTACTTTTAGCCAGGGTTAAACTGTGACCATGTTATTGGTATATTTGGAGATGAAAAATTCTGTCCTACTATGAGACTTGACCTCACTATATGAAAAGATCTACTTTGCTATCTCCTTTCCAAGTATTGCCAATAAAAATTAAGAACATTAGCTGAAAAAAAATTTTGCACACCTAAGTATGGTACAGTTTTCTACTAGATCTATATGAATGACCTAGGCAATTCCTTTTGCTACTTAAACAATCTAATTTTAGAAATGTGATGTTTTTCTTATGATTTGAAGAATAAATGTGGCTTTTATTTTTGTAAAAGATTTTATTTATTTATTTGACAGAGAGAGATCACAAGTAGGCAGAAAGGCAGGCAGAGAGAGAGAGAGGAGGAAACAGGCTCCCTGCCAAGCAGAGAGCCGTATGTGGGTCTGGATCCCAGGACCCTGAGATCATGACCTGAGCCGAAGGCAGTGGCTTTAACCCACTGAGCCACCCAGGCGCCCCAAATGTGACTTTTAAAACACCTCCACTGTACCATTTTATTAAATAGGATGGGTGGTGAATGTGGCAGTAAGTCTCTTTAAAGATTCACTTCTGCACTGCAATCTCCTGCAAACATTGTAAATGTGTGTTAACATTCTGGAGACCAAACTGTCTTTCACAGATAGTAGATATGCAGAGTTAAACAGCATGAATCTGCTAGAAGCATAGCCATATTCCTCCAAGCAAGAGAAAGACAGAATCATTATTCTGCTGGCAAAGTGAATACCTAGAAAAGAAGCCTGGTGTGCATATCCAATCCCTGGTAAATATGTTCTTTGTAAACTGATCATTTAACACATCTCTATCTAAAGACCAATCATTCTCATTAAAAACTAAAGAACCATGATTAATCCCTGAGTTCTATTTAGTTAGAAAAATTGTTTTAAACCTTAATTCTACATTTGTTATTAGAAGTTGAGAACCAAACACAGAAATAGATAATACTATGGAAATATGTAGCTGTTGCAGCATTTATAATATCCAGTAGAACAGTTAAAACAACAATGAAGGGCAAATAGGTAATTATTGGTAATAATAATCCATATAAATTCCAAGACAGGTCCTGCTCCTTGAGGCTTTTAATGATGTTTTACTTGGTGATACTTAGGGTTGAATGTGAACAGAAATGTAATGATCATGGTGGTTTATATTTCATGATGAGATTTAAAAGCCATTATTAGAATTATCCTTTCCATCTTCAGAACCACTATGGAGAATACTATTATTGCGCTACTGATAGATATGAAACATAAGCTCAGAATGCCTCAGTGCCCTACCCAAAGTACCATAGCTGATAATGACAGTAATGAACTCCAGTTTTCTTTGTCTAAGATCAGAAATACTACCACTATAGATGATGGTGTGTATAATGCCTATATATTATTTCCAATGGTGTGTTGAACACAAACAAGAATTAATTAGATATGAAGGTGGGAGAATAGGATATTAACTATCACTAAGGGGAAAAAATGCCTTCTTATACCTTATGGGATAAAACACTTACTTACATTTACACTTACTTAACACTTACAGTATAGTAGAAAGTTACCATTTGTTTGTCCCTCCAAATATTTGTTGACTGCCTACCATGTACTAAGCATAAGTACTTGGCTACTGAAACAAAAAAGAGTTTTCTGGGACTCATAATTTAATGGAAGGAAAAGAATAAACAAGTAGAAATCAATGTGACAAGTATCAGGAAAGTACTAAGTAAGAAGACATGGTTCGCACTGGACCAGCTTGGGAAGGTCAAGAAAAATTCCTTTGAAAGGTGAGATAGAAGTCAGGTAGAGGATGTTACATTAGGGAGTTAATATGCAGAATGCAAGAGAAAGTGCCTAGAAGGAGGGATGTCACTTGGAAAACAAGAACACATTCAAAATCATAAAAGGCTAAGATCTTTAAGCAGTACCTTGCCCAGATGGTCCCAAGCAACACACAAGTAGACATTTTGCTAGTGTATTTATTTAAAATGCATTTGGTACTTAAAATAAATCATTTGTAGGTTATTTAATTAAAAACTTACCAAAGAAAGAATAGTAATGGTAACGTTCTGTAAAGTTCCTTACGCTATAATTGAAAATCCTCAAAAACCACAAAGACCAACTTAAATTATTAATGCTTAATTCGGATACTATAGAGAATGTTATGGAAAAGGAAAGTATATTCAGATTAGTGAAATATTCATAAACTTACAACTAAGAAGTAATCTTTCTATGCATTAGCCATTGAGATGGCATTACCCAACTCTAACATCATCCATGTCTTAATGAATCATTTCTATCCAAGGGAATGTCATGTTTGTAGTTATCTGGACCTTCTGAAGAGGGCTAATGTGCTTCTTTGGAAGGAGTTTAGTGGTAATCTCTGAGAATCTTCCCTAACTTTTTTTCTCTTTCTCATCATAACCCATTCTCTACTGTTCTTATGTACACACACTCTTTACTTCTCTCTTTTTTCTTATTTTCTTTGACTATCAACTACAGAAGTCTGTGCTTGTCAACCAATACAAAACCAATATGTGAGAATTCTAGGGATGATGGTGGAGTACAAGGATCCTAAACTCACTTCGGTCTAGGATAAACCTAGAAAACTCCCACATCAGTGTAAATAAATCAGAAAACAAATCAAAGACTAGTAGAACAGACTCTTCACAGCTAAACATAGAGAATAGGCCACATAGAAAAGGGTAGGAAGGGTGGGAATGTGGTCAGGAACACAACTGATCCACAAGACTGTGCATGGGTGGGAGGAACACCATAGGCACAGACGAGGAAGAGGAGCAGATCCCACACCTTGCGTTGTGGTTATCAGGGGCCCACAGTGGGGAAACAAGTCCCCATAATACTGAGATTTTTAAAACAGAGGGGTTTAATTTCTCAAGTTCTTACAATAAGGGGGGTTTAAAACCTGGAACTTTGGGAGAGCTAGAGGGCCACTGGAAACTGAGATCCCACCGTTAAAGAGATAGCACAAAAAACAGCTTTGTTCAGATGAAGCATAAAAGCAATATTTTGAAAAATACCTGGTGTATACAGAAAGGAGATTTATTTACTAATCTCAAAACTTCTGTTGGATGATTAAGATCTCTAGGAGACTTAAGAACAAAAGAGGTGATGGGTACAATTCCCCTCTTTGACATCCAGCCTAGATATTTGGGCACCTGTAAGAACCAGCTCTGCTCTAACACTCTCCACCTAGCTTTTAACAGTGTGCTCCATCCCCATCCTTTCCTGCAGATGTGCCCCCTCCAAAATGCCCTTAGCAGTTCTCCAAAGGCTACACATCCCCTCCTATAGCAGGCCTACATATACTTTGCTAATAGAACACTCCACACCTGTGTTCTCCAATCCAACTCTGTAGGACTCCATCCAAAGTAGCACAAGTACAGCAGTGTGTAAGCAGCCCTGACAGGGCAAGCACTATTCCAAAGTAACTCTTGCCCCAGGGAGAGGGGGAGATAACAAGATGCATCATTTCCATTGAGCCCCAGCAGTGGCCTGGGGGTAGACATTTGGTGTGACTACAGGCCCTACCCACTGAAGAAAGCTTCTTAGGGGACATGGGGAGAGATTCCTGCAATTCAATGTGACCTCGGCTCTGGCAAATGCCTGGTCTGCCTCAAACTTAAGCTCAAAGCAGCCCCAGACTGGCTCATTAACACAGGCAACAAACCTGCCACATAGGCAAAGAGAGCCATTGCAGACAACTGGATTGAAGGCAAACATAGCTCAGTCACAACAATAGGGCACACATAACACACATAGGAGTGCCAGGAATGCCTGGCACCCTGAAGTGCTAGGGCCTGGTGAACAGGGCCACTGTACAACATAGAAACATTGGGCCTCTTCTTCATAAGGTCACTACCTGCAGAACAGGAGATATAACTGTATTTCCTAATACAAAGAGACACAGAGTTAAACAAAGGGAGAGACAGAAGAATATGTTACAAATGAAGAACAGGATAAAAATCACAGCAAGAGAGCTAAAAGAAATGGAGATAAGTAACCTGCCTGATGGAGAATTTCAAGTCATGGTCATAAAGATACTCAATGGACTTGAGAAAAAGTGAAGGATCTCACTGAGATCATCAATAAAGAGCTAGAAAACATGAAAAAGACCAATGAGAAATACAGAATGCAATAACTGAAATTAAAAATACAATAGCAGGAATAAATCATAAACTAGAGGAAGTAGAAGAACAAATGAGTGACCTGAAGGACAGAGTAATAGAAAGCAATCATACTTAACAGGAGAAAGAAAAATTATAAATAAGAAATCAGTCTAGAATAAGGGAACTCAGTGACACCATCAAGCACAATAACATTCACATTATAGGAAACCAAAAAAGAGAAAAGAGAGGAAAGGGGTGGAAGAAAATTCATTTGAAGAAATAATAGCTCCCTAAAAGAAACTCATTTCAGACTGAAAGACACATTCATATTGAAAGTAAAGGGATGGGAAAATATCTATCATGCAAAAGCAAATTAAAAGAAAACCAGACTACAACTCAAAACAAAGACTGTAACAAAAGAAAAAGAAGGAGACTACATAAAGGGAACAATTCAACAGGAAGATACAAGAATGTTAAATGTGTATACACTTAACAAGGAGCACTAAAATACATAAAATACCTATTAACAAGCATAAATGATGTTATCAACAGTAATACAATAATAGGGGACATTAACACCCACTTACATCAATGGACAGATCATCTGAACAGAAAATTACAAGGTATCAGTGGCAGGAGTGATGTACTAGACCAGACTGATCCAACAGATATATTCAAAACATCCCATCCTAAAACAGTAGAACACACATTCTTTTCAAGTGCACATAACATGGAACATTCTCCAGAAGAGGTGACATCTTAGGCCACAGAACAAATCTCAACAAATTTAAAAAAGATTACAGTCACACCATGCATCTTTTCTAATCACAATGCTAAAAAACTAAAAATCAACCACAAGAAAAAATCTGGAAAGAACACAAATACATAGACATTAATTAACATGTTACTAAACAATGAATGGGTCCAACAAAAAATGAAAGAGGAAATGCCTGGGTGTCTCAGTTGGTTAAGCCGCTGCCTTTGGCTCAGGTCATGATCCCAGCGTCCTGGGATCGAGTCCCACATCGGGCTCTTTGCTCAGCGGGGAGCCTGCTTCTCCCTCTGCCTCTGCCTGCCACTCTGTCTGCCTGTGCTCACTCTCTCTGATGAATAAATAAATAAAATCTTAAAAAAAAAAAAATATATATATATATATATATGGAGACAAATGAAAACACAACAGTACAAAATCTATGAGATGCAGCAAAAGCTTCTCTAAGAGGGAATTTTATATGAATACAAGCCTACCTCAAAAAGCAAGAAAATAATCTCAAATGAACAACTAAACTTTACATCTAAAGGGGGCTCGAAAAAGAACAAAAACAAAAACAACAACAACAAAAACAGTTGAAGGAAGGAAATAATAAAGATTAGAACAGAAGTAGATATAAATGAAATAGAAGCTTAAAACAGATTAATGAAACAAGGTGTTTCTTTGAAAAGATCAACAAAATTTTTAAACTTATAGTTATCAAAACAAAAAGAGAGAGAAGGAGGACTCAAAATTAGAAGTGAGAATAAACAACTGACAGCATAGAAATACAAAGGATAATAAGAGAATATGATGAAAACTATGCCAACAAACTGGATAATTTAGAAGGAATACAGAAATTTCTAGAAACATAAATTTCTAAAACTGAATCAGGAAGAAATAGAAAATTTTAACAGATCAATTACCAGCATGAAATTGAATCAGCAGTCAAAAAATGCCCATCAAACAAAAGTCTAGGATGAGATGGCTTCCCATGCAAATTTTGTAAAGCATTTAAAGAATACTTAATATCTACTCTTCTCAAACTCTTCCAAAAACTAGAATAGGAAGGAGAGCTTCCAAATTCATTCTATGAAAGCAGCAGTATCCTGATGTCCAAACTAGATAAGGACACTACCAAAACAAAATAAAACAACAAATAAAAACAAAACAAAAAAAATCTAATAACTCTAATATCTCTGTTAAAATATTAGTAACTCTAATATCTGTTTAATAACAAATATCTCTGATGGAAATAGATGCAAAAAGCCTCAACAAAATATTAGCAAACTGAATCCAACAATACATGTAAAAAACATAATTCACCAGGATCAAGTAGGATTTATTCCTGGGATGCTTTAATATTCTCAAATCAATCCATGTAATACATCATATCAACAAGAGAAAGGATAAAACCATATAATCAGTTCAATAGATAGAGGAAAAAGCCTTTGCCAAAGCACAACATCCATTCATGATAAAAACCCTCAGCAATACAGGACTACAGGGAACATACCTCAACATAATAAAGGCCATATACAGAGAAGTTCTAGCCAACACCATACTCAATGGTGAAAAACTGAGAACTTTCCCCCTAAGATCAGGAACAAGACAAGAATATCCAATCTCACCATTTTATTCATCCTAGAAGTCCTAGTCACAGCAATCAGACCAGAAAAAGAAACAAAAGTCATCAACATGGATAAGGAATAAGTAAAACTGTCACTATTAGCATATGATGTAATATTATATAGAGAACATCTTAAGGGCTTCACCAAAAAAAAAAAACACTACAGAATTAATAAATGAATTTAGTAATATTGTAGGATACAAAATTAATACATAGAAATCCACTGCATTGCTATACACTAATCATGAAGAAGCAGGATAAGAAATTATAAACCAGTTCCATTTACAATTCCACCAAAGGTAATAAAATAGGAATAAACTTAACTAAGGATGTAGAAGACCTATACTTTGAAAACCATAAAATAGTAAGGAAAGAAATTAAAAATAACTCAACCAACTGGAAAGATATTCCATGCTCGTGTATTAGGAGAAAAAATAGTGTTACTATGTTTATACCACTCAAAGCAATGTACAGATTTACACAATCCCTCTCAAAATAACAAAAACATTTTTCGTAAAACTAGAGCAAATAATCTTAAAATGTGTATGGAACCATGAAAGACCCTCAATAGCCAAAGCAATCTTGAAAAAGAACAAAACTGGAGGTATGATGATGTTATACAAAACTATAGTAATCAAAACAGCATGGTACTGGCACAAAAATAGATGCATAGACTAATAGAACAGAACAGAGATTCCAGAAATAAAACCACATTCATATGGCCAATTAGTCTATGACATAAAAGGCAAGACTATGTAATGACAACAAGAGGGCAAGACTATGCAATGACAAAAAGAGTGTCTCTTAACAAATTGTGATGGAAAAACTGGACAGCCATTTGCAAAAGCATGAAACCAGACCACTTTCACCATGCACAAAAATAAACTCAAAATGGATTAAAAACCTCACTGGGCAACCTGAAACCATAAAAACCTTAGAAGAGAACACAGGCACTAATTTCTCTGATACTGGTCAAGCAACATTTTTGTAGATGTGTCTCTCAAGGCAAGGAAAAGAAAAGGAAAAATAAACTATTGGAACTATATCAAAATAAAAATTTTCTGCACAGTGAAGAAAACACCCAACAAAACTAAAAGATGGCCTACTGAACAGGATAAATATTACAAATAGCATATCTGATAAAGGGCTGGTATCCAAGATATATAAACAACTCAATACCTAAATACATACATACATACATACATGCATACATATGATCCAAAAAAAAAAAAAAGGCAGAAGACATGAAATGACATTTCTCTAAAGAAGACATTTGGGGGACACCTGGGTGGCTCAGTTGGTTAGGCAGCTGCCTTCGGCTCAGGTCATGATCCCAGTGTCCTGGGATCGAGTCCCACATCGGGCTCCTTGCTCAGCAGGGAGCCTGCTTCTCCCTCTGCCTCTGCCTGTCACTCTGTCTGCCTGTGCTCACTCTCTGACAAATAAATAAGTAAATAAAATCTTAAAAAAAAAAGAAGACATTTGGATGGCCAACATACACATGAAAACATACTGAACATGATTCATCATAACTGATGTGCCAATCAAAAGCACAATGTGATATTACTTCACACCCGTCAAGATGGCTAAAATCAAAACACAAGAAACAACAGATATTGGTGAGGGAGAAAATGGAGAAAATGGAACCCTCATGCACTGTTGGGGGGGATACAAACCAATGCAGCTATTATAGAAAACAGTATAGTGGTTCCTCAAAAAATTAAAAATAGAACTAACTGTTCTATGATCCAGCAGTCCACACAACTGGGTATAACCAAAGAATATTAAAACTCTAATTCAAAAGGATATATGCACCCTTATGCTTATTGCAGCTTTATTTACAAGAGCCAAATTATGGAAACAGCCCAAGTTTCCATTGGGGAACAAATGGATAAAGAAGAGGGGACTGACATGTGCGCACATGTGTGTGTGTGCGCGCGTGCGCACACACACACACACACACGCACACACACACAGGAATATTACTCAGCCATTAACAATACCAAAATCTTGCTATTTGCAACAAAATGGATGAACCTATACAGTATAATGCAAAGTAAAATAAGCCAAAGATAAATATATGATTTCACTAATATGTGGAATTTGAGAATGAAAACAAAGGGTAAAAGAGACAAGCCAATAAAACTATAGAGAACAAGCCTGTGGTTACCAGAGGGGAGGTATGTGGGATATGGATGAAACAGATAAATGGGATTAAGAGTATACTTATTGTATTAATTCTTTCAAAGAACCAGCTTCTAGTTATGTTGATTTGTTCTACTGTTCTTCTGGTTTCTATTTCATTGATTTCTACTCTAATCTATAAACCTTTGGCCAGGCTTATCCAAAAGAAAAGAGAAAGGACCCAAATTAATAAAATCATAAATGAAAGAGAAGAGATCACAATCAACACTAAGGAAATACAGACAATTTTAAGAACATATTATGAGCAACTATATACTTAAAAAAGCAGGAAGTCTGGAAGAAATGGATGCATTCCTAGATATTTATAAACTACCAAGACTGAAACAGAAAGAGATAGAAAATTTGAATAGACCAATAACCAGCAAGAAAACTGAAGTAGTAATCAAAAACCTCACAGAAAACAAGAGCCCAGGGCCAGATAGCTTCCCAGGGGTATTCTAGCAAACATTTAAAGAAGAAATCATACCTATTCTACTGAAGTTGTTCCAAAAAAGTAGAAATGGAAGGAAAACTTCCAAACTTGTTCTCTAAGGCCAGTATTACCTTGATACCAAAACCAAAGACCCCAACAAAAAGAATTACAGACCAATATTCCTGATGAACACAGATGTCAAAATATTCACCAAGAGAGTAGCCAACGGGATCCAACAGTACATTAAAAGAATTATTCACCATGACCAGGTGGAATTTATTCCTGGGATGCAAGGGAGGTTCAACATTCACAAATCAACCAATGTGATAGAGCACATTAATAAAAGAAAAGGCAAGAATCATATTATCTTCTTAATAGATGCAGAAAAAGCACTTGAAAAAATATAGCATCCTTTCTTTCTTAAAACTCTTCAAAGTATAAGGATAGAAAGAACATAGCTCAATATCATAAAAGCCGTCTGGGCAAAGCCCACAGTGAATATCATTCTCAATGGGAAAAAAAGCAGTTTTCCCCTTAAGGTCAGGAACATGATAGGGATGCCCACTCTCAACTCTATTGTTCAACATAATACTAGAAGTTCTAGCCTCAGCAATCAGACAACAAAAAGAAATTAAAAAGCATTCAAATTGGCAAAGAAGTCAAACTCCTTCTCTCTGAAGATGACATGATACTTTATGTGGAAAACCCAAAAGATACCACCCCAAAATTGCTAGAACTCATACAGAAATTCAGCAACATGTCAGGATATGAAATCAATGCACAGAAATCAGTCGCATTTCTACACACAAACAAGGTGACTCAAGAAAGAGAAATCAAGAAATCAATCCCATTTACAATTGCACCAAAACCCACAAGATACCTAGGAATAAACCTAATCAAAGAGATAAAGGATCTGTACCCTAGAAACTACAGAACATTTATTAAAGAAATTGAGGAAGACACAAAGAGATGAAAAAACATTCCATGCCTATGTATTGGAAGAATAAACATTGTTAAAATGTCTATGCTACCTGGAGCAATCTACACATTCAAAGCAATGCCTATCAAAATACCATTGATGTTTTTCACAGAGCTGGAACAAACAATCCTAAAATTTGTATGGAACCAGAAAAGACCCTGAATTGCCAGGGAAATGTTGAAAAAGAAAACCAAAGCTGGGGGCATCACAATACCTGACTTCAAGCTACATTACAAAGTTGTGATCATCAAAACAGCCTGATATTGGCATAAAAATAGACAATGGAACAGAATAGAGAGCCCAGAAATGGACCCTCAAGTCTATGGTCAACTAATCTTTGACAAAGCAGGAAAGAATATCCAATGGAAAAAAGACACTCTCTTCAGTAAGTGCTGCTGGGAAAATTGGACAGCCACATGCAGAAGAATGAAACTGGACCATTATTTTACACCAAACACAAACAAAAACTCTAAATGGATGAAAGACCTAATGTGAGATATGAATCCATCAAAATCCTCGAGGAGAACACAGGTAGTAGTAACCTCCTGGACCTCAGCCACAGCAACTTCTTGCAAGACACATCTCTAAAGGCAAGGGAAACAAGGGCAAAAATGGACTCTTGGAACATCATCAAGATAAAAAACTCTACATGGCAAAGGATGTAGTCAGCAAAACTAAAAGACAACCTATGGAATGGGAGGATAGATTTGCAAATGATCTAAAAGATAAAGGGCTGGTATCCAGATCCATAAAGTACTATCAAACTCAACACCCAGAAAACAAATAATCAAGTCATGAAATGGAGGGAAGACATGAACAGACACTTCTCCAAAGAAGGCATACAAATGGCCAACAGATACATGAAAAAATGCTCCATACCACATGCCATCATGGAAATACAAATGAAAACCATAATGAGATACCACCTCACACCAGTCAGAATGGTTAAAAATAAGACAGAGAACAAGAAATGTTAGCAAGGATGTGGAGAAAGGGGAACACTCTTACGTTATTGGTGGGAATGCAAGCTAGTACAGCCATTCTGGAAAACAGTATGGTTGCTCCTCAAGACGTTAAAAATAGAGCTACCCTATGACCCAGCAATTGCACTACAGGTAGTTACCCCAAAGATACAGATATAGTGAAAAGAAGGGGCATGCACCCCAATGTTCATAGCAGCAATGTCCACAATAGCCAAACTGTGGAAGAAGCTGAGATATCCTTCAACAGATGAATGGATAAAAAATATGTGGTTTATATATACAATGGGATATTACTCAGCCCTTAGAAAGGATGAATACCTATCATCTGCATCAATATGAATATAACTGGAGGATATTATGCTAAGTGAAATAAGACAGAGAAAGACAATAGGCATATGGTTTCACTCATATGTGGAATATACAGAATAGTGCAGAGGACGACTGAGAAAGGGCAGGAAAACTGAATAGGAAGAAATCAGAGAGAGAGAAAAAAATGAGAGACTCGACTCTGGGAAACAAACTGAAGGTTGTGGAAGGGAGAGGAGTGGGAGATGGGCTAACTGGGTGATGGGCATTCAGGAGGGCATGTGATCTGATGAGCATTGGGTGTTATACATAACTAATGAATCATTGAGCACTACATCAGAAATGATGAATTATATGTTGGCTAATTGAATTTAAATTTAAAAAATAAAAAGATACTGATTTTAAAAAGTATATTTATTGTAATAAGCATTGAGTAATGTGTATGACTGTAGAATCACTATATTGTAACATGAAACTAATATAACCATGTATATTAACTTCAGTAAAATTAGAAAAATAAACAACCAACCTAAGACTTGAGTCTTAATGCAGTCAATTTCTGACTGTCCATTGACTATTTAGAGATTCAAGGACTTAAGTCTTTTCTAGGAATCAAGCTCAAAACCAAAGGACATAGTCTCATAAAGAGGTGGGCTAGAAAAGATAAGAGTTAAAGTTGATTGGGTAGCAGAGTTTGGTTCCTGATACATGAATTCATGAACTATCAATAAGAAGATGTAGAGTATATTCTAATTATTCTGAAGTCCTATAAAATGAGTATAAGCTACTTTCTCTCCAGCATTTAAGATCAGTATACCTGCTAATCTTATGTTGTAATTACCCCACTTTCCCCACTCTTGTACAAATCATTTTCTGAAGTAAGAATTGATCAATTATAACCAATGGGCCAAAACTAGCCCACTATCTCCTTTTATGAATAAAGTTTTATCAGCATAAAACCACACCCATTACTTTGCTCATTGTCTATGACAATTTCCTGAGTTGAGTAGTTGAGTAGTTATAGTAGAGAATTTTTGGCCCACAAAGTATAAAATATTTATTCTTTGGCCTTTTATTCAAAAAGTGTGAATACATAATTAGACATACATAATTAGAATACATAATTATGACATTTCATTTCATATTTACTTTTCATATGGCTTATACTTCCCCAGTGAAACTCTTGGTCTTTTATAAACTGGTGTCACGTATTGTATGACTGGGTATTCCTGAACAATACCAAATCAAGTAGGCATTAAACAATAAACATGCAAGTTCCAGGAGTTTAGAAATTTCATATTTCTTATTCACTTTTGTACACTCCATCCCTTATACTGTGTCACGTACATGATAGATGTACAATGAAAATGTAAGAAAATGGATAGTGGTTGTTGACTGCAGACTTGGAAGATGTCTGAAATATCTTGATTTTAAGGACAACACCCCAAAACACAAACTACATCAAACCCAGTCCTATATATGAACTGTACATTAATATATGACACTGTCACCTAATCAGCTTCAAACTTGGAGTCAAGGAATGGGTCATTCAACCAGTAAGACATGATCTATTGTAGTTGATGATAACTGGATGAACATAAATGGGTGTTCAGATACAGTATATTTCCTCTGAACAGTAAAAATTCTTCAGTATATTTTGCTCCCAACATAATGCTTATTCTTTCAGACAACAACTTTAAGCCTTAGCACCAACTTAAGACTAATTTAATCTCCAAAAATACACAAAGCCCTCCAGGAGAGGACTTAGTTGTTAGAAAAGTATTGCAGACTTTTTTACTTCTTAATTGTTCTTTCAGTTTTTATTACCTTGCTTTAGCTCATGCCATTCTTTTTCTCATGCTGATTTACAGGATTTGAATAGGAAGCTAAAAGAACATATTCTGAAGGCTGGAAATGTGGAACCTGCTGATTTTATAGAAGAGAAATCAAAACATTTAGATATCTGTCTGTTTACTTGTTTAAAGGAGTGCATGTCAAAATAAAAGTCCAGTACTCTCAGAACTATGTCTCTGTTTCTTTGGCTTCCTAATATTATTTAGAAAAAAAAATGACTTCTTTTTTGGAAGTTATAGGCCAAGACATGTTCTCTGATGTTATTGTTCAGTATCAGTCTACAACTAGACAGCACCATAATGGTGCAATGTGGTGTTAGCAGCCCTTTAGCAAAAGTCCTAATCATCTGTACTCCTCTTTCCCTGCCCACATGCATTGGCCCACTTCAGCTTATCACCTAGCAGCTGTTCCAGCATCCTGCTGTCATCCATCCTCCACATGTATCCAGCCCAGTGAAGCTACATTAAAGTGAGCAGAGCTTCACTGCAGAAAGACTGGATGCTTGCCAGAATTTTATTAGTGATCCTTCCTTACTTCTCATGTTTCATAGGCTCTTGG
Organism: Taxidea taxus jeffersonii; assembly: GCA_003697995.1. Lineage (NCBI taxonomy): Eukaryota > Metazoa > Chordata > Mammalia > Carnivora > Mustelidae > Taxidea > Taxidea taxus. The sequence continues at coordinate 44,346 of RCUC01144362.1, forward strand.
GTGACACTGAATCAAATTTTCAAGAAACTCAATGGAGAGTTGTGTGGCAAGCCCACGTTTCATTGCCTCCACTCTTTAGACCTCAAGGTTGACTGGTGACAAGCATGTGCCCTGCGCAAAGCAACAAACAGATATTTTGGTATTTCATACTTGATCTTAGCCAAAAGGCTGAGAAGCAATTGATATTCTGGTATTTCAAATTCTGCACACTAAAATGATTTGGCAAGAGTAATAATGATGAATGCACCTGCTTAGCAGAAGAAAAAGATCTCAACACAATCCTGGATGACATATGTTAAACTACTATAACATTGAGATTTACTGTCTAAGAAAAACTAGAAGTATTAGGACCTGCCCTCTCCATGTCAAACAAACTATTTTTCCAATCCTTTAATTTCTAAGAAATCTGCATCTCAGTAGAGCTTAACCTTATATAAGAGTTTAAACTTTTTAACAAAATTAGAAAAAAGCTTGGCAGAATACAAAATTGAACAGAAATATATTCTGAATTCATTTCCTATTTTTCATACAAATGAAAATGAGGATCAAATAGGCAGGAATAGAAGCTTTGAAGTACATTATTTCTCTAAATTTTGAACCTGTAGGGAATAAAGATGCATAAATGGAGACTATAATCTCATTTTGTAATCTAGCTTGCCATGTAGTCACCTTAAAGGTTATATTGTGGCAGAATTTAAATAATGTTAAATATGAAAAAAAAATGTTGGCATTATCTACTCCAACTTTCATATATTTTAAATGAGGGGGAAAAAAGGGTAAGCAATGTACTGAATGTCACACAGTTAGTAGCAGACTTGGGCAACTCTTTCACTCTACTTTACCACTGAGTGGACATGTTTTTTTGTCTGAGACAGAAAAATCCTCTAATTTTTAACTAACCTTCCATCATCCAGCCCCCCTCCTCAAAAGAGAAAACATTTCTGTTTTTCACAAATATGCCACATTAATTCTGCCTTAAGAAGCTTTACTTTATGTAAGATAGAGAAAAGAGCCTGTGAATTTTAATCTACAATTAGATAACTCAGCAAATCCTAAATAAGACTTAACTGAGCTCCCAGAAAAATCCACCTGTCTTCATGCTGCCCTTTAAGATTAAACACAAGTGCTGTGAAAGGCACATGGTGTAAGAAAAAAAAAAAAAAGCAGTTTTGTATATATTTACAACCTTATAAAACCTGCATCGTATGTATGTATATATTGCTATGTAGATATAGGTATACCTGTATAGATATAGACAGAGCAAAAACCAGTATCATTTTCAGTGGATAATTAGAAGTTTGCCAATAAAGGCAAGAACACTTAAAGGAATTCTGATATCAAAAATATATTACATATTTTGGAGGAATTATTTGACATATTTAAGCTAGAGAAGAAAATCAAAGTTACAGATCCTTGAAGTGGTGGAACTTTACCTTAAAAATACATGTAAATAAACTGAAAAATTATTATGGAATATAAAATAATTTTAGTTAAATAGCTCAGTAAAAATAATAGGCACATGCACACACACACACACACACACATACACAAATATATTCAACCATCTAGTAAACACAATGAAAGAAAAATAGGCTATTTATGAAAGTAACAGAGTAAGATGAACTTTCTATGGAAAATCTTAAAAGAAAAAGCAGATATAAGCTAAAATGAAATGGGAGACTTAGAAGAGTAGTTGAATAGAAAGGCATTCATTTTCCTGGACTCTGTATTAAAAAGATATGTTTTCCAATAATGAACCATAAATGTAATGCATTAAAAAAGTATGCCAAAATTATTTTTATTTGTAACCAAGGAAGCTAATTATAGGGTATATTTGTAATAAAAGTCTTTCCAGAACTGCCAGAAATAAAAGAATACTGGATAGGAACTAGCCCTATAAGATATTTCAATATGTATATAGTTTTAGAGACCAGAGCAACTGCATACTTATACACGAAAAACAAAGAGATCAATAGACTACAAGAGAGAACTTAGGAACAAATACCGAAACAGAAAGTTAGTTTATAATAAAAGTAATCTTCAATTCCTGAAAAAATAATTCATTCTTATATAAATAGAAATGGAAAATTTCCCAACCACCGAAAACACATGACACTAATACAATGAAGGGATAGAATATGACCATAAAAATAAAAATTTTAAATATTTTAAAAGGTATTGATAAGATAAAATAGTCAAAATAGGTTAAAATAGGAAAGAGGAAAACTTTAAAAAAAGAATAAGTAAAAATAAAATAAAAAAAATTTAACTTTGAAAGACTAAAGAATCATGGGGAAAAAGCCACTAACTCTATGTGCTGTATTCCCCTAGCTCTGGAGTTTTGCAGTTCTCATTGATTGGTAAAATTGGTCTTGGCTGGATATCCTTGCTGATCTTCTGGGGGAGGGGCCTATTGCAGTGATTCTCAAATGTCTTTGCCCAAGGTGGAATTGCACTGCCCTTGCTAGGGGCCAGGCTAAGTAATCTGCTCGATTTTGCTCTCAGTATCTTTTGTTCCCTGAAATCAGTTGCATTTCTATATACCAACAACAAGACAGAGGAAAGAGAAATTAAGGAGTCAGTCCTATTTATAACTACACTCAAAACCATAAGATACCTAGGAATGAATCTAATCAAAGAGGCAAAGAATTGTACTCAGAAAAATATAAAGTACTCCTGAAAGAAACTGAGGAAGACACAAAGAAATAGAAAAACATTTCATGCTCATGGATTGGAAGGACAAATTTTGTGAAAATGTCTATGATAATATAGAGCAATTTACACATTAAATGCAATCCCTATCAAAATACTGTCAACTTGAGGAGTCAAGATGGTGGAGAAGTAGCAGGCTGAGACGACATCAGGCAGCAGGAGATCAGCTAGATAGCCTCTCAAACCATTCCAAACACCTATGAATCCAACAGGAGATCGAAGAGAAGAAAAACAACAATTCTAGAAACAGAAAATCGACCACTTTCTAAAAGGTAGGACCAGCAGAGAAGTGAATCCAATGCGACAGGAAGATAGAACCCAGGGGGAGGGGCCGGCTCCAGGCAAGCAGCTGAGCAAAAAATCAGGACTTTTAAAAGTCTGCTCCAGGGAGGGACATCACTCCAGAGGCTAAACTGGGGTGAAGACCTCGCCGGGACAGCGTGGACTCAGGTCCCACAGGGTCACAGAAGGATCGGGGGTGTCTGAGTGTCAAAGAGCTCACAGATATTAGAGCAGGGAAACCGACTGCGGAGACAGAGCCGAGGTTTCCTAGAGCCATGGTCTGCGACACGGGCCGGTGCTCTGTGACACGGGCTAGTGCTCTGTGCGGGGGCTCCCCACAAGATCCGGGGAGACTCCGACCTGGGAGACCTCAGGGATATATGGGGTTCAGAGACTCCAGGTGGGACTCTGCCAGAGACAGAGACGCTTGGTCACAGGCTGGGTGAGCTCGGAGCGCTCCCAGAAGCCAGTGAGACGGGACTGATTACGCACAATTTTCTCCGAGCGCGGCCTCTGAGCACGAACGGAGGCTAGGGAGACAGGAGTGATTAAACGCTTTTCTCTGAAGGCGCACTGAAGACTTGGGCCCCTAGATCTCGGCTCCTCTGAACCGGAAATTGGGAAGCCGCCATTTTCATTCCCGTCCTCCGGAACTCTACGGAAAGCGTTCAGGGAACAAAAGCTCCCCAAAGCGAACCTGAGAGGATTACTTTGCCCGGCCCCTGGTAAGGGCGGTGCAATTCCGCCTGGGGCAAAGACACTTGAGATTCACTACAACAGGCCCCTCCCCCAGGAGATCAAAGAAATCCAGCCAAGACCAGTTCACTTAACAAGGAAAACAGCCGATTCTTACCTGGACAAAATGACAAGGCGGAAAAACTCACAACAAAAAAAAGAACAGGAGGCAGGACCAAAGGCTAGTGACCTAATCAATACAGACATTGGTAATATGTCAGATCTGGAATTCAGCACGACGATTCTCAAGGTTCTAGCTGGTCTCGAAAAAGGCATGGAAGATATTAGAGAAACCCTGTCAGGAGAAATAAAAGCCCTTTCTGGAGAAATAAAAGAACTAAAGTCTAATCAAGTTGAAATAAAAAAAGCTATTAAAGAGGTGCAATCAAAAATGGAGGCTCTTACTGCTAGGATAAATGAGGCAGAAGAAAGAATTAGTGATCTAGAAGACCAAATGACAGAGAATAAAGAAGCTGACCAAAAGAGAGACAAACATCTACTGGACCACGAGGGGAGAATTTGAGAGATAACTGATACCATAAGATGAAACAACATTAGAATAATTGGGATTCCAGAAGAAGAAGAAAGAGAAATAGGAGCAGAAGGTATACTGGAGAGGATTATTGTAGAGAATTTCCCTAATATAGCAAGGGGAACAAGCATCAAAATCCAGGAGGTGCAGAGAACACCCCTCAAAATCAATAGGAATCGGCCCACACCCCACCATCTAATAGTAAAATTTACAAGTCTTAGCGACAAAGAGAAAATCCTGAAAGCAGCATGGGACAAGAAGTCTGTAACATACAATGGTAAAAATATTAGATTGGCAGCAGACTTATCCACAGAGACCTGGAAGGCCAGAAAGAACTGGCAAGATATATTCAGAGCACTAAACGAGAAAAACATGCAGCCAAGAATACTTTATCCAGCTAGGTTATCATTGAAAATAGAAGGAGAGATAAAAAGCTTCCAGGAAAAACAAAACCTGAAAGAATTTGTAAACACCAAACCAGCTCTACAGGAAATATTGAAGGGGTCCTCTAAGCAAAGAGAGACCCTAAAAGTATTATCAGAAAGGAACAGAGACACTATACAGTAACAATCGCCTTACAGGCAGTACAATGGCACTAAATTCATATCGCTCAATAGATACCCTGAACGTAAATGGGCTAAATGCCCCAATCAAAAGACACAGGGTTTCAGAATGGATAAAAAAACAAAATCCATCAATATGCTGCCTACAAGAAACTCATTTTAGACCTGAAGACAGCTCCAGATTGAAAGTGAGGGGGTGGAAAACAATTTACCATGCTAATAGACATCAGAAGAAAGCTGGGGTGGCAATCCTTATATCAGATCAATTAGATTTTAAGCCAAAGACTATAATAAGAGATGAGGAAGGACACTTCATCATACTCAAAGGGTCTGTCCAACAAGAAGATCTAACAATTTTAAATATCTATGCCCCTAACATGGGAGCAGCCAACTATATAAACCAATTAATAACAAAATCAAAGAAACACATTGACAAGAATACAATAATAGTTGGAGACTTTAACACACCCCTCACTGAAATGGACAGATCATCCAAGCAAAAGATCAAAAAGGAAATAAAGGTCTTAAATGACACACTGGAGCAGATGGACATCACAGATATATTCAGAACATTCCATCCCAAAGCAACAGAATACACATTCCTCTCTAGTGCCCATGGAACATTCTCCAGAATAGATCACATCCTGGGACATAAATCAGGTCTCAACAGGTATCAAAAGATTGGGATCATTCCCTGCATATTTTCAGACCACAATGCTCTGAAGCTAGAACTCAATCACAAGAGGAAATGTGGAAAGAGCACAAATACATGGAGACTCAACAGCATCCTTCTAAAGAATGAATGGGTCAACCAGGAAATTAAAGAAGAATTGAAAAAAGTCATGGAAACAAATGATAATGAAAATACAACGGTCCAAAATCTGTGGGACACAGCAAAGGCAGTCCTGAGAGGAAAATATATAGCGATACAAGCCTATCTCAAGAAACAGGAAAGGTCTCAAGTACACAACCTAACCCTACACTTAAAAGAGCTCGAGAAAGAACAACAAAGAAAGCCTAAACCCAGCAGGAGAAGAGAAATAATAAAGATCAAAGCAGAAATCAATGAAATAGAAACCAAAAAAACAATAGAACAAATCAATGAAACTAGGAGCTGGTTCTTTGAAGGAATTAATAAGATTGATAAACCCCTGGCCAGACTTATCCAAAAGAAAAGAGAAAGAACCCAAATAAATAAAATCATGAATGAAAGAGGAGAGGTCACAACCAACACCAAAGAAATACAAACAATCAAAGGAACATATTATGAGCAACTCTATGCCAACAAATTTGACAATCTGGAAGAAATGGGTGCTTTCCTAGAGACATATAAACTGCCAAAACTGAACCAGGAAGAAATAGAAAACCTGAATAGGCCCATAACCAGTAAGGAGATTGAAACAGTCATCAAAAATCTCCCAACAAACAAAAGCCCAGGGCCAGATGGCTTCCCAGGGGAATTCTACCAAACATTTAAAGAAGAATTAATTCCTATTCTCCTGAAACTGTTCCAAAAAATAGAAATGGAAGGAAAACTTCCAAACTCATTTTATGAGGCCAGCATCACCTTGATCCCCAAACCAGACAAGGATCCCATCAAAAAAGAGAATTACAGACCAATATCCTTGATGAACACAGATGTGAAAATTCTCACCAAAATACTAGCCAATAGGATCCAACAGAACATTAAAAGGATTATTCACCACGACTAAATGGGATTTATTCCAGGGCAGCAGGGTTGGTTCAACATCCGGAAATCAATCAATGTGATACAATACATTAACAAAAGAAAGAACAAGAACCATATGATACTCTCAATAGATGCTGAAAAAGCATTTGATAAAGTGCAACATCCCTTCCTAATCAAAACTCTTCAAAGTGTAGGGATAGAAGGCACATACCTCAATATTATCAAAGCCATCTATGAAAAACCCATGGCAAGTATCATTCTCAATGGAGAAAAACTGACAGCTTTTCCGTTAAGGTCAGGAACACGGCAGGGATATCCGCTATCACCACTGCTATTCAACATAGTACTAGAAGTCCTAGCCTCAGCAATCAGACAACAAAAAGAAATTAAAGGCATCCAAATCGGCAAAGAAGAAGTCAAACTATCGCTCTTTGCAGATGATATGATACTATATGTGGAAAACCCAAAAGGCTCCACTCCAAAACTGCTAGAGCTTGTACAGGAATTCAGTAAAGTGACAGGATATAAAATCAATGCACAGAAATCAGTTGCATTTCTTTACACAAACAACAAGACAGAAGAAAGAGAAATTAAGGAGTCAATCCCATTTACAATCACACCCAAAACCATAAGATACCTAGGAATAAACCTCACCAAAGAGGCAAAGAATCTATACTCAGAGAACTATAAAGTACTCATGAAAGAAATTGAGGAAGACACAAAGAAATGGAAAAATGTTCCATGCTCATGGATTGGAAGAATAAATATTGTGAAAATGTCTATGCTACCTAAAGCTATCTACACATTTAATGCAATGCCTATCAAAATCCCATCCAATTTTTTCAAAGAAATGTAACATATAAATCCTAAAATTTATATGGAACCAGAAAAGACCTCGAATAGCCAAAGGAATATTGAAAAAGAAAGCCAAAGTTGGTGGCATCACAATTCCAGACTTCAAGCTCTACTACAAAGCTGTCATCATCAACACAGTATGGTACTGGCACAAAAACAGACACATAGATCAATGGAACAGAATAGAGAGCCCAGAAATAGACCCTCAACTCTATGGTCAACTACTCTTCGACAAAGCGGGAAAGAATATCCAATGGAAAAAAGACAGCCTCTTCAACAAATGGTGTTGGGAAAATTGGACAGCCACATGCAGAAAAATGAAATTGGACCATTTCCTTACACCACACATGAAAATAGACTCAAAATGGATGAAGGACCTCAATGTGAGAAAGGAATCCATCAAAATCCTTGAGGAGAACACAGGCAGCAATCTCTCTGACCTCAGCAACTTCTTCCTAGGAACAACGCCAAAGGCAAGGGAAGCAAGGGAAAAAATGAACTATTGGGACTTCATCAAGAGCAAAAGCTTTTGCACAGCAAAGGAAACAGTCAACAAAACCAAAAGACAACTGACAGAGTGGGAGAAGATATTTGCAAATGACATATCAGATAAAGGGCTAGTATCCAAAATCTATAAAGAGCTTAGTAAACTCAACACCCAAAGAACAAATAATCTAATCAAGAAATGGGCAGAGGACATGAACAGACATTTCTGTGAAGAAGACATCCAGATGGCCAACAGACACATGAAAAAGTGCTCCACATCACTGGGCATCAGGGAAATACAAATCAAAACCACAATGAGATACCACCTCACACCAGTCAGAATGGCTAAAATTAACAAGTCAGGAAATGACAGATGCTGGTGAGGATGTGGTGAAAGGGGAACCCTCCTACACTCTTGGTGGGAATGCAAGCTGGTGCAACCACTCTGGAAAACAGCATGGAGGTTCCTCAAAAAATTGAAAATAGAGCTACCTTATGACCCAGCAATTGCACTACTGGGTATTTACCCTAAAGATACAAATGTAGTGATCCAAAGGGGCACGTGTACCCGAATGTTTATAGCAGCAATGTCCACAATAGCCAAGTTATGGAAAGAACCTAGATGTCCATCAACAGATGAATGGATAAAGAAGAAGTGGTATATATATATACAATGGAATACTATGCAGCTATCAAAAGAAATGAAATCTTACCATTTGCAATGACATGGATGGAACTAGAGTGCATTATGCTTAGCGAAATAAGTCAACTGGAGAGAGACAACTATCACATGATCTCCCTGATATGAGGAAGTGGAGATGCAATGGGGGTGGGGGTTAAGGTGGTAGGAAAAGAAAAAATGAAACAAGATGGGATCTGGAGGGAGACAAACCAAAAGAGACTCTTAATGTCATAAAACAAACTGAGGGGGGTGGGGGGGGAGAGGGTTTGGGAGAGGGTGGTGGGGTTACATTATATGTTTAAATTAAAAAAGCTTAAATAAAAAATAAAAAAAAAATACTGTCAACTTTTTTCAAAGAAATGGGACAAATAATCCTAAAATTTATACGGAACCAGAAAAGATCTCAAACAGCCAGAGGAATGTTGAAAAAGAAAACCAAAGTTGGCAGCATCACAATTCCAGACTTCAAGCTCTATTATAAAGCTGTAATAATCAAGACAGTATGCTACAGGCACAAAAACAGACACATAGATCAATGGAGCAGAACAGAAAGCCCAGAAATAGAAACTCAATTCTATGGTCAACTAATCTTCAACAAAGTAGGAAAGAATGTCCAGTGGAAAAAAAGAAGTCTCTTCAACAAATGGTGTTGGGATAATTGGACAGTCACATGCAAAAAAATGAAACTGGATCATTTTCCTACACCACACACAAAAATAGACTCAAAATGAATGAAAGACCTCAATGTGAGACAAGAATCCATCAAAATCCTTGAGGAGAACACAAACAGCAAACTCTTCGACCTCAGCCACAGCAACTTCTTCCTAGAAACATTGCCTAAGGAAGGGCAAAAATGAACTACTGGGACTTCATCAAGATAAAAAGCTTTTACATAGCAAAGGAAACAGTCAAGAAAACCAAAAAACAAGAATGCGAGAGGATATTTGGGAATGACATATCAGATAAAGGGCTAGTATCCAAAATTAGAAAGAACTTATCAAACTCAACACCCAAAGAACAAATAATTCAATCAAGAAATGGGCAGAAGACATGAACAGACATTTTTGCAAAAAGAACATCCAAATAGCCAATAGATACATGAAAAAGTGCTCAATATCATTTAGCATTAGGGATATACAAATCAAAACCATAGTGAAATACCACCTCACACCAATCAGAATGGCCAAAATTAACCAGTCAAGAAACAGCAGGTATTAGTGAGGATGTGGAGAAAGGCGAACCCTCCTACACTGTTGGTGTGAAAGCTGGTGCAGCCACTCTGGAAAACAGTATCGACGTTCATCAGAAAGTTGAAAATAGAGCTACCCTATGACCCAGCAATCACACTACTTGGTATTTACCGTAAATATACAAATGTAGTGATCCAAAGGGGCACATGTACCCGAATGTTTATAGCAGCAATGTCCACAGGAGCCAAACTTTGGAAAGAGCCTAAATGTCCATTGACAAATGAATAGATAAAAAAAGATGTGATATAACACACACACACACACACACACACACACACACACACACACAAATACTATGCAGCTATCAAAAAAAACCCCAAATCTTACCATTTGCAATGACATGGATGGAACTAGAGGGTATTATGCTAAAGCAAAATAAGTCAATCAGAGAAAGACAATTATCATAGGATCTCACTGGTATGAGGAATTTGAGAGGCATGGTGGGGAGGGGGGGTCATGGGGGAAGGAAGGAAAAAGTGAAACAAGATGGAACCAGGGAGGGAGACAAACCATAAGACTCTTAATCTCAGGAAACATACTGAGGGTTGCTGGAGGGGAGGGGGGTGGGAGGAATGGGGTGTTTGGGTGATGGACATTAGGGAAGGTATGTGCTATGGTAAGTGCTGTGAATTATGTAAGACTGATGATTCACAGACCTGTACCCCTGAAACAAATAATACATTATATGTTAATTAAAAAATAAATTTGAATTTAAGTCAATATCACTTCTTAGTACAAAATAAACATGAGGTGAATAAAATAATTAAATGAAAAAAATTAAATGGTAAAAATGTAATAAAATTGGAAGATTTTCTTTCATAATATGTTATGGATGAGTCTTTTCAAATATAAGGCAAAATTAAGAAGTCTTAAAGCACAGATAACTGACTACACAAAATTTTTTATATTCTTGCATGAAAAGTGTTATCCAAATTAAAACTGTGACCGATTAAATACAGATATTGAGCCATTTCACAAAATATAACCCTTAATTTGTTATGAACCACTAAAAATCAATGAAAATTTGTGAAAATTCCTATAGAAAAATGGGCAAAGGATACTGAAAGATTATATTTAAAAAATGCCAAAGACTTAAGCATATGAAAGATGCTGTTTAAAAATTCCACTATAGTAAAATTGATTGAAAATTGAAAATGAGACATGATTTTTCAGCTATCACAATTGCAAACTAGGAAAGGTTGATTATCCACAGGGTTGATGATGGAATGGGGGTACCTGGGCTCACATAATGAAAACCTGTTTGCAAGGAAGTTTCTTTTAAGTAGGCAAATAAAAGTCACATATAACATTTGATAAACATTTCATTTTTAGAATTGTATCCTGCAGGCATTTTCACAATTTAGCACAAAACATTTGCATAAGAATATTTATCTCAATATTGTTTATGATAGTAAAATATTGAAAACAACATAAATGGGTTAAGAAGTTATTAGTTAAATTACATATAACCATATAATGGATTTATGTGATTATGGCCTTTAAAAAAATAAAAATATCTCAAAAAATGGATTATCAGTGACAACTAAGATATATAGTTCAGGAAAAATGCAAGTTGTAAGGGAGTATATATATTATGATGCCATTTAGATATTCAGAGATACATCTGAAATGACACATAGGTCATTGTTGATTGAATATTTCTGCAGAAGACTGGAGATACAGAGAGAGAGCTTTAAAGGGAAATACATTCTCTGTTAACGATTTTCATTATATGAATCTATCACTATGTACATATATAATGCCTACTAATAAAAAGTAGGATCTCAGTAACAGAAAAGGTACTGTAAGGAAATGGTTGTATGTTTAATCCCTTGGACTTCACTAGTGGTTTTTAAACCTTGAAGTATGAATGCTATCTGTATATGAATGAGTTTTATGAAAGAGCTAAGTATACTGACATTTCCCTGGAAGTATAGTATGAAACAGCTTGTGTTAAGAGGATAGGAGAAAAGAGCAACCTAATGAACATAAACTGTTATTTTTTAAAATATGCCATGGATGGCTTACCACATTTTCCCACCTGTACTCAATAAATACTTTGAGTATTACTGGGGAAAATTTTTTCATTAATTTGGGGGGAAGCATCACCCTCCACATTCTAGCCTTGGAGAACTATGTAACTAACACATTTGGATTCAACACATTGGAAAATGCGGGTTCATAATTTATTGGGCTAAAATTTGATAAAAGTAGGTTAGCTAAAAGGTGATTCCAATGTGTTTGGGTTGACCACATTTCAGGTATGATAAATGATGTCAATAAGCCGAACTCAAATCATTTTGCAAAGTATCATCTAATAGACTTCTAATAATTACATTTATTTCTGCATAAGACTTCAAAAGTTTATAATACTTTCATATATTACTTTAATTTGCTCTGAACAACTTAACCATTGAAAGGAAGCCGGAGCAAGTATTTCCTGCCCTAATTTATAAATGGAAATGTGAGCTTCATAAAGATTGTTGATTTTCAAAGTTTCTTTGACTGGTAAATGGCAGATTTTAAAGGAGTTCCCAAGTTTTTAAAATATTAGTTCAATTTTTAGAAATACATTAATTCTTAGGAAATACAGAAAAAAGCCTTATGGCAGTCTGATACAGGGACAATTCATAGGGCCATAAAATTTCACTGAGAGTGCATAGGTGATAAGATGCCACTAGTCCTTGCTAATACACAGAAGGGCAATTTTAAAAATCTATGCATGTGAAATAAATCAAGCAGAGAGAGTCGATTATCATGTGGTTTCACTTGTGGAGCATAAGGAATAACACAGAAGATATTGGGAGATGGAGAGGAGAAGTGAGTTGTGGGAAATCAGAGGGGGAGACAAACCATGAGAGACTATGGACTCTGAGAAACAAACTGAGGGTTTTGGAGGGGAAGGGGGTAGGGGGTGGGTGACCCTGGTGGTGGGTATTTTGGAGGGCATGTATTGCATGGAGCATTGGGTATGGTACATAAACAATGAATTTTGGAACACTGAAAAGAAATCAAATAAAAGGAAAATAAAAAATAAATAAAAACTCATCTTGCCTATGGCGAAAAAAAATCTATACATGTAATTCTATTAAGAAGGCCAAAAATTCAAGTATTTTGCATTAACATAACAATAAAAAAGATTAGTCTCCCACATTTTCATATGTTCGCTCTCTCTAGGATTGGAAGAATGTATAATGTTAGCTTCTATCCTTTCAGTGTTTGTTTTTATATGAAGCATAACTCTAAGAACTTTAATGAATAATGTAATCTTTGCTTATAATAATCTTTTAGAAAATGTATCAAGTGTACTAAATTACTTATGTATTTTTAGCAGATAGTATCCAAACTGAATTGATAAATATAAGCCATTGCCTCCTACTGAAGTATTTAGAAATGCTTGGCTAGTCATTAAGTATAAGGTCCTTTGAAAATACTGGAAAGGGGTGCCTGGGTGGCTCAGTGGGTTAAACCTCTGCTTTTGGCTCAGGTCATGATCTCAGGGTCCTGGGATCAACCCCTGAATCGGGCTCTGATCAGCAGGGAGCCTGCTTCCCACTCTCCCTCTGCCTGCTTCTCTGCATACTTGTGATCTCTCTCTCTCTCGCTCTCTCTCTCTCTCTCTCTATGTCAAATAAATAAATAAAATCTTTTAAAAAAAAAAGAACATGATGGTAGGAGAGATTTTAAAAAATTTTTAAAAATACTCTGAAAAATACAGTGGAATTGTGACTGTGATTTATCTTCTATTTATCATCACAAATCTATCTGAGATCAGACTTCTTGGTTTCATAACACTCCTCCAAGATAGTGACAGTGAAAGCATCATCTCAGAGTAGATGGCAAAACAAGGACAAATGTATTCAATGTGAAATTAGAGGGAATCAGTGTCAAACAAATCTGAAAATGTATATGCATACAAAATCATACACATCTTTACTGGTTAAGGATTAAGGTGGAGTCCAGATGCATAAATTTCATAAAATCTGGTACCCCAAGAGATTCTTTTGGTGTAGTTGTCATATTCTCTGTCTTGGCCATTTAGAGACACCATTTAGTGACATCTCCTGGGTATTACCAAGCAATTCCCTAATTAATTCATATGGTTGAGAATATACCTCCAGTATTTTGTTGTAAAGAAACATCTGACTAAAGGAAGGAATGAGGTCTTAAATCTATTCTGCATCTAGGCGCCCTGTGTCTGGGTGCCCAGTCCTGACCCTATGTGACTTGACTAGGTGTGGATTTTGTCAACTTAGAGGAGGGAGATTCTTCTTTTCAAATTTATCAGTGAAAAGAGGGTCCCTCTCTTTTGTGTGTGTGTGTGTGTGTGTGTGTGTGTGTGTGTGTGTGTGT
>RCUC01144363.1:0-61963 GCA_003697995.1 Taxidea taxus jeffersonii
GGGGGGCGATGAATGTCTGAGGGCGCCGGGCATGACCTGGAATGCTGTGTTTCGTCGACGGAGTGGAAGTGAGGGTTTGGAGGCCGGGCTCGTGCAGACGCCCGCGCGGCTGCCTTCTGGGTGGAGCTGCTCGTCTGCGGCAAGCGCTCGGGAGGCGAAGCTTCGTTCCCTGGGAATCTGGGGCCTGGAGCGCCGCCGACTGAGTTACCTCCTCCTCCCCAAGACGGCATGAACCGTAGGCCGGCGCCCGCCGCACAGGCTTGGCGCAGCCGCCCGGGGACCAACTCCGTGTGGCCTCTTTGTTACCACGTCCCCGGGCCTGTGGCGTCCATCCCACTGCGGGCGGTGGCTCTCGGCGGTGGCTCTCGCGCGCGGCTGGATACTCCTGCGACCTCATTCCTTTCCGAGCTTTGAAAAGACCATTGGCTTTTGGGAGGCGCTGCTAGATAGGGGGGCGGTAAAATGACCTGAGGACGGTCTTAGGTTAAATTTTGTTGATTCTAGAATCCCAGCTTTGTTAAATTGTACCTCAGCGATGCTCTTTATGTTTATTTTCTAAACATCAGAAAGAATTAAATATGTCCATTTAAGTATTCTAGAAATTGAGTTTTGATATGTATTTATTTGATCTTTATAGGACTATTTTATGTATATACACGTGTATCATATATGATTATTATATACATTTATATATACATACATATTTCTCTTACGACATACCAGAGACTGGAATACTGAGTATTTCTCAAAGAGACATGAGTGAGGGAAGAGGAATTTTCTCCCAAGGTTTTATCCCAAGTTATTCTTGTTTGAATGTCAAGGGCACAAAAGTCATTCCAATAAACTTGCTCATAGAGATCTTTGATTCAGACCCCAAGTGTAAATAGCCATTTCATTTCTTTGAAGATTGTTCCTGATTCCATTATTGGTGGATGAGGCAGACCGGTCCTTTCCCGAGACGTTATTATTTTTAAGACTTCACGAATGATCTGTTGGGAGCCAAGCACTATAGTAAAATGTGTCCTTCCCTCTCTGGACACCAAGTGTGGCCTGTTGTCAAGATGTGTTTCCGCTGCGGTGTGTGTATGCTATTCCAGTCTGTTTTGTAGGTTCGGTTTCGGGGAGAGCGGCGGCTAGCACACGACCCACACGTTTCTAGGCAAAACAAAACAAAACAGAGCAAAGAAAAACACCTGTTGTGCTGTTCAAAGATTGGTTGAGAATGAATTTGTTTTTTAAAATTAAGGTTGCAATTTTACATTGATTTCAAATATTACACTTGGAAAGATTTATTTTAGGATTCAGAAAATATAGGCTGTTCCCTTCACATTTAACCTTCTTTTCCATTTCAAAGAGATTTGTCTGTTGTTTTTTACTTGATGCTTACTGAATGGAAAATGTAAAGATGTATCAATTCATAACCAGTCTATTAGAAAGAAAAATTGAGTGAAAAGAAAGTGAAAAGGGGATTGGAGTTCAAGAGCCCAAGAGAAGAGTCCTTTCCGAGGAACTACAGTCTGTAAAATGTAACATCCCTAACGAGGAGCATACTGTGTGAAAGGCGAGAAATAGATGATCACCCAGATACCTAAGCGGCTGCCTACTATGTGAAGAGTTAGGGAAGCCAAAGAAGGAGAAGCAGTCTCTCTCCCAAGAGTCTGTGTAGATGCCCTGGTGGTAGATGCCACAGTTTCACAGGCTTAGCTACAGTGTTGCAAGGAAGTTTACAAGAATGAATTCAGAAATGGATGATGTAGGCACAGAGTGCTATGAAGGCAAAGGGGAAACGGCGTAATCCTGTGGGGCTGGAAAACTTCATGAAGGAGATGGGATCAAATTTAAGGAACTTGAATAGATCCAATGTGTCTCCTGCAGAAAACAAAAATGCGCAAAGGGATGGAGATAGGAAAGTCTGACCACCAGATCCCAAGTTGGCCTCTTGGGTCGGAAGGGAGGATTTGTGCAAACAGAGCGGCAGAGAAGCCTGGATAAGTAAATCGGAACTAGATGAGGGAGGCTTTGCTGATTTATCATGTAGGAAAATACACACTGCACACACAGCATGCCATTATAAATACATTTATTTGGAAATTCAAATAGTAAGTTTTAATGATGCTTTCCCTCGTGCGTGTCCAAGAAGTGTTGTTGTGTTGTATGGGGTTATTTCCCGACGGGGCAGAATGTTTGAGCTTTTCAGACTTTGGAAAAAGTACAATTTGCCGACTAAATGCATGTAGGTGGTGTTTTAGCCCAAGTCTGCTGGGGCAATGCCTGCTGGTCTATTTTGCATTCCTTTTAATTCTTGTTTTGTTTTTCCCTACAGGTGCCTGTGTCTATCAGGGTTCCTTGTTGGCGGTAGGTCATCCTTCCTATATTTGCTTTATTTCTTTCAAATGTAAAATGCTAGATTAAGGTTGCTCAGTGAGTGAGGTGACCCTATCGTTGTAAAAATGTGTTTATTTTTCCTTCACAGTTTGGGGATTATCTCTCATTTTGGCACAATCATGCTCAATTACTTAATACCTTTTCCAGAGTGAATTAGTTCCGTTTGAATACTCAGGTATTGGAGAAGAAGCTCAAACACCCAACATAATTTGCATTTCATGGTTGTCCTTTGTGTTCTTTCGATCAGAAAGAAAATTAGATCCCATTCTCCTGTCAGATATGAACTAGGGCACAACTTTGTTTATCTTCCCGTTGCATTTGCTTCTTTCTTTGAGCCCTCCCTCCCCCCAAAAAAGTACAGTTATTAAATTGAGTACAATGTGGAGGATTCTTGACTGTGGCTTTGAATTAAGACTTTAAGTTTTTGTAAATAACAAGCAATTTAACATTTTATCTCTGAACTTTCACCATGTAGGGTAGAGTTGATTTTGAATTTAATGTCATTCATGACTTGGGGAAAAAGCTGATGCAGGTCTCGTGCATTTCTTTTCATTAATAATGTACTGTGGTGCATAGCAGTGTGTTAGAGCCTTACTGAGAAGACGGTCTACACTCCATCAACTCTAATAAATGGTGTGGCAAGTCATTCCTCACCACTTTTTTATTTTGGTTTTATAAATACTATAATAAAAACAGGACTGAAATGGTTGGGGAGAGTTTGCTCATTTACATCACAACCTGCTATTGGCATGTGTAATATTAATAAGTCATCTTGGATTATCCTCGTGGCCTTCAGATAGATGAGAAATATCTGAACTATCCAACAGTCTAGATAATTGTAGATGTTCACAGTAATATTCTTGATTCTGAACTTTATGTACTATACTCCCGCTCTGCAGATTTATGTTTTTTTCCTCTCATAACTTTCCATTAAAGAACCAGGAGAAGGCCATTTTCCTTTACTTTCTTGCTCCATGCCCTTCAAAGTCTACCTTTCCTTGCGTTTCTTTCTTTCTTTTTTTTTTTTTTTTTTAATTTATTTGTCAGAGAGCGAGAGCGAGAGAGAGAGCGAGCACAGGCAGACAGAGAGGCAGGCAGAGGCAGAGGGAGAAGCAGGCTCCCTGCCGAGCAAGGAGCCTGATGTGGGACTCGATCCCAGGACGCTGGGATCACGACCTGAGCCGAAGGCAGCCGCTCAACCAACTGAGCCACCCAGGCATCCTGCGTTTCTTCTTTAATGTGTTTTCGGAATCATTTAAAAATTGAAGTGTTATAAAATACATCACCAGTTTTGGGGAACTGTAGGAGACATTAGAGTCAGGTCAGCTGTCCATGTGAATACAGGGAGAATTGCTTACTGTATACAGTGCTTCATGATTTTTAAATGTATTTTCATAGCTATTCCTCGAGCTGACATGATAGCTGAGTGGAATAAGCAGAGCACGGATCCTTTTATACTCTCCCCCTTGTAATGAAGAACCGAGGATGAGAGAGGTCTTAAGAGATTTGCTAAAGGCAAATCAACCATTAGGGGATGGAGCAGAACAAGGCAACCTGTTTTCTTTCCATTGTTCCCCGTATCCGAAGGAAAGTGGCCAGCCGGCCTGTCTTCTATATTTGATGTTGCTCCGTGGTATTGCGCATTTGAATCCGAAAGCATCGAGTATTCGGGGAGTATTCGGAGAGGGCGGTGGCATCCAGCTCAAGCAGAGACTGTCTGTCACTTTGCACTCAGTAGGTGACCTTGCCGTCCTCCATGCCCTGGCTCCTTCGGGGACTGTGGGTGCCGGTGCCCAGGGCCCTCCTGCACCAGCTGACTCTGCTTAGAGACTCAGCTGTGTGCGTTCCCAAACCTCCTCTAGCCCCGTGTCCCTACTGTTGCGATGCTGCGATTCCGGCAGAAAGACCACACATTTATCACAAGAACAAAGGTTATTGAGGGCCAACCGTGGAATTCTCGGCGCTGGAAATGCAGCGGTGAACAAACACACAAAACCCTTGCGCTCGGGGAGCTTGAATTCCACGGAGTAAAGTATAATGTCAGGTGAGCCCTGGGGAGGGCAACGGTGGGCGAGCGGGGCGATAAAAATGCCGACTGGAGGAAATAGGGGGATCGGGACGGCCTCCCCGAGAAGGGGACATCTGAGCAAAGAGCTGAAAGTGGCCATTCTCAGCGCTGGTCAGCCGGGACGTCCAGGGAAATAGAATCCCGGAGCCGGGGAAGAGCAGCGGTAGGGCCTGAAGCGGGAGCTTGCCGAGCGGCTTGAAGAAGTTCGCCGAGGTCAGAGCGGCCGCCCCCAAGATCCGGGGCAGGATGGGTCAGAGAGGTGGGCAGGAGTCTTGCGTGCACTTGAACTTGTCCTCTCAGGAAGGTGTGTGGCCCCTGCAGGAGCTGCCGCAGAGGGGAGACAAAATCTGACTTATAGTTTAATGAAACTGCCGAAATGTGAATGTGAAAAGAAATAACGTTCTTGTTTCTAAGGAAACTATTAAAAGGAAACTTGAAAAAGACTCCGTAGAGGTGAGTCACTAAAAATTTGCTGTCAAATTAAGTGTCAGAGAAACAACTATAAAAGGCTGGGGAAAAACACAGACATCCAGGGAGATTCTGCAATTGGATTTATTTGCAACCATCTTAAGTTTTTTTTTTTCCATTTTTAAGGAACTTCAAACTGGAAATCGTAGATGATGCATTGTGGACGCAGTTAATTCTGTGTGTAATTAGTTGCTGTTCTCTCTCCACTTGACCTGGTCTTGGAGAAAGGCATTGAATGAAATTGAATGAATGTATGTTTTTGTATTTTGAATTAAAATAGCGAATTTAAGAACATTTAGATACTATTCTGGGATTTTCTGATGAAACAACCCTTTAGGTGAGAGGGTTTCTGTGCTGAGAGGCTTCATGGGGGATGGGATGGGGGATTGGCTCTGAGGACGGCGGTGGGATGTCCCCGTTCTAAGCCCTGTAGATTCTACCCACACGCGGTGCAGAGCTGGAAGTGACTTCCGAGATCACGTAGTCCAGACTCTCCATATCCTAGGTGAGACAGCTGGGGCAAGGGATGTGAAGCCCTTGAATTTAATCCATTTCTCAGGTGAGTAACCAGAAGCAGAGAGTGGGTCCGTTTGGAAACAGCAAAGCATCAGCTTTCCCCAGAAGAATTCCATAAAATCTGTGTAACCAATGAGGACATGGATCTGGGTCCTGGCTGCTCGCTGCTGACTCTCAGCCTGTCTTGTGAGGATTCTCCCACTGATGCTCCTCCAGTCTCATCCCTCGTTGCCTGGGAGGCTGTCAGATGCGGCGGAGCATTCGTGACGCTCGTCCCCGCCAGACCCGTGTGGATTCTCCCTCCTCCGCTACAGACCGGCTCCGTGACCTAGAGCCAGTTACATAAACTTAGGCGTCCTGTGTGAGAGGGGCATAAATAAAGCCTCTTCTGGGGGGTTTTGTAGAGCAAAGCAGATATTGGGGGGGGACACCCAGTGCCATGCCTGGCATGTGCTTTTCCACCACAACAAAATCTCTCTCTACCAACCAAGAAGAAGAAGAAGAGGAAGGGAGCCGTTAGTAAGCACCTGCTGTGTCGACAGTCCCAGGAAGTAGGTGTTGTCTTTACAGATAAGGAAACTGAGGCTCAGAGTCTCAGTCGCTTGTCCAAAAATTATACAGGTGGTCAGCTAGAAGAGAGAGCGTTCAAACCCGGTTCTGACTCACCAGGCAGCCCGTTTCTCTCAGCCAAGCCGGTCTGCCTGTTGTCTCTGAACACAACTGGCCTATTTCACCTTCACCTCTACACGCCCGCCCCCTCCGTGCTGCACCTGCCGCGCAGCTGTCTCTGCCCGTCTCTGCCCTGACCTCCTGCTGTCCCTAGCTAACCCCTGCCGTGTGGCCGAGGCTCTCCTACCCTGGTGTGTACTGGATCTATTGCATGATACAGGAAATATTTGGAGGCGGTTGTTCCACCTTAACAATCTGTATATGCTGTATTTTGCACGCGCGCACACACGCACACACACACGCCCAACAATGTGTTGTGTCTCCCAACTTGGACAGCTGTGTGGCCTTGTGATTTGGTCCTAAGCTCTGTGTAGCCGTCTCTGTACTGATTTGGCTGTCTCTCTTCTCTTTAACAGTCTTTCCTGCTTTCTGCTTTTTTCTATTCCTCAGGTAAAAAATTAACAGCAGGGAGCCAGAAGACACGAAGGTCCTATACCTTAAGAGACACTGAAAAATCTAGTTTGGGGTGTGTTTCTTAGCCCACAGTACCCTTATACCCCTGAACTCTCAGGACTTCCTCTAAAGTCAGCCTTGGTGAAAGAGGGAACATGACCATGTTAAATCAAGAGTCTCTAAGGAGGAAACAACCTAGTTCATATGTCTGTGATGGGCCTTGAGTGTGAGGAGAAAAATAAATTTTTCATTTCAGTATTTCCACTTATCTTCACTATATTGAATAAAAAGAATTTAACTTTCTTTTGGCATCACCACAAGTAAACAATTCTCTTTTATTAGGTTTTTCCCTGGAGGTAGATAGCTGGACTCTTAACCTCCAGTTTTTACATCTGTAGAATGGAATGAACTATTTACTTCCCAAGGTTGTTGTGAAAGCTAGAGGAGATCTAGCTTGTGACCTACAACACTCAGTGAAGGTTAACTGCTGTTATCATTGCCATAAGCATTTGTGATTGGAAGAGTTGCACAAAGCTGTTCTTCCCTAGATCAAAAATGTTAAGTGTTGACGTTTTCCACCTTGGAATACTTTTGCTCACAAATGCTGACAAAGTAAATTATGAGATACTAAATTTTAACACATTTGAAAGAAAGTAAATTCAGGGATAGTTAAAAATGTGGAGTGTTTGCTTCACTACTATATCATATGACACAGTAGAAAGACCCAGGCTTTGGAGTTTGAATCTCGATACTGCCACATGCCTGCTGTGTGGCCTCAAGTATGATACTTTATATGGCTGAGTCTAATTTCATCTTCTATATAATGAGAATTATAATTCTCATAGGGTTGATGTGAGGATTAACTGAGAGCATGCTTGTGAAAGAACCTAGTACTGGGGTTGGCAAGAAACTGGCACTCACATCATCGAGGTGACAAAAAATATCAGAGTGGAAACGTCTGAGTGATAGAGGCCAGGGTGTCTTCGTTGGGTCCTGGCTCTGTAATTACTAGCTACATGGCATTGGGTAAGTCACTTGAATGAAACGAGCTTTCAGTCTCTAAATTTAAAAACGAGAGCGTTAGGTCCTCTCCAACATTCCTTAGCTCAGGGCCATCCAGTAGAAGTTTCTGTGCTGTGGGAAATGTTCCACAGATACACTATCCAAGATGGCGGCCATGAACCACATGTGGTTATGGAGTACTTGAAATGTGGCTGGTGGCACTGTGGGACTAAATTCCAATCTTTTCTTAATGCAAATTAATTAAAAAAATAAGTAGCCTCACGTGGCTTGCGGCTACTGTATTCTACCATGCAGCTCTAGGGCTTTCCAATTCTCAATATCCTTAGTACTTAAGCTTGAATTACAGTCTCGTGTGTCGTTCTCACCCCAGGTGAAGCTTCACTATCGTGTTATTAGCAGTTGTGAAGAAAGTCACAAGGAATTTGTTATGGTGCCCAAGGTTGCTCTTTGTTTATTTAATTTGAATGGTTTTAAGGTCATCTTAGTGACAACACTACTTTCCTCATTTTGCTTGATACGCTTTCTTGAATGAAAGGAAAGGGGAGTTACAGCTGAGCCTTTGCTTGCCATCTGTCTTACATATTCCATCAAAAATCTGTTTTCAGCTTTGTTGAAATATAATTGACAAATGAAAATGGTATGTATTTCAGATGTACTACTTAATGATAGGATATATGTATATATTGTGGAAAAAATCACCACAATCACACTATTAACTTACCTATCACCTCACTTAGTTACCATTTTCTTTCTTTCTTGGTGGTGGCAAGAACACTTAGTATCCAGCCTCCTAGCACGAGCACTGGGTGTGGTATGTAAGGGATGAATCACTAAATTCTATACCTGAAGCCAGTACTACACTATAGGTTCACTAACTGGAATTTAAATAAAAACTTGAGGCAAAAATATATGTTGATATATAGAAAGATACATATCTAAGTATCTATCCTCCGGCAAATTTCAAATATGCAATACAGTATTATCCACTATAGTCATATTGTTGTACATTATATCTCCAGATTTTGTTCATTTTGCTTAACTTGCACAATTGCCCAGCCCCTGGGCCCTGCCTTTCTCCCCTCCGCTCTCTGAGTATGACTAGTTTAGATTCAGTATATAAGTGAGATTGTGCAGTATTGTCTTTATGCATCTGACTTACTTTGCTCAGCATAATGTTCTCTAGACCCACCCATGGTGTTGCAAATAGCAGGATTTCCTACTGACTTAAGGCTAAATAGTATTTTTTGGGATACATACACCACCTTTTCTTTATCCGTTCACCGGTTGATAGCTGTGCAGGTCGTTTCTATGTGTTGGCTACTATGAATAATGCTGAAATGAACACAGGAGTAAAGATATCTCTTCAAGATCCTGATTGCATTTCCTTGGCTATGTACGCAGAAATAGGATCGCGGGATCATCAGGTAGTTCTGTTTTAAATTTTTTTGAGAAAGCTCCATGCTGTTCTCCATAATGGTTGTATCGATTTATATTCTCACCAACAGTGCCACAGGGTTCCCTTTTCCCCACATCCTTGTCAACACTTGTTATCTTGTCTTTTTGATAATAGCTGTCTTAACAGATAGGAGATAGTATCTCATTGAGGTCTTTGACTTGTATCCAGTAAAATTTTTACAAAATATTTTTGATGTTTTGTCAAAGTCTGATACACTTGGAGCATTATCCACTGTTTGTGCTATGGCATAAACTTTGGATAACTTTGGGTCTGATCTGTAGGCCTTGTTCATTAAGGCGAAGAAGGATAAAGGAAGACAATTCAAGCTCTTCACCGCTAGTCGCTCTTCAGTGCTACTGTGCTCTAACATTACTTTCTTTTATTTACGACTGTAGTGCCAGAGACAGAGCCCTATAGCAACGAACATGCCTCAGACTTGCACTTGGGCTGGTACTTATCAACATGCCCAAGAGAGTTTGTGGAGAAGAGAAAGGAAGAAAATTTGGAAGCTTCCCCTATTAAGTGCTCAGAGTCCCCCTAAACCTGTAGTGAGTCTCGGCCAGTGGCTACTATTAAACATTCTGAACTTTGTAGCCATCAGGGGGAATGCTTGGCCTCCTGTGGATCTGCTCAGAAGGGAAGCAATAAAAGCAGCCATTCCTTAATTTCCCTTAAGAGTACTATTGGGTATTGTAGGATATTGTTGTTTTTTGTTATAGCTTAACAAGAATTCAACATTTTTAAGTGCCTCTGGTCCATCTTCATTTATTTTTAAATACTAAATAATATGTTTTTAAGTAGGAAAGCTAGTCTTATTAAAATGTACTTCTTCTGGGATAAAACTTGATTTTTTTTTTGCAGAAAACTGGTAGCACATTATCACTGTGCTGGGCGCTGCAATGAATTTCCTTTAACTAGAGATAATCCAGTCAAGATGGGCGGTCAGCACCAGAAATAAGAGTGTTGGCTGTGTCTAGATGACTTCCAGTTTGGGGTCTTGCTTGTATGGATTGAAGCTGAGAGCTGTGCATTTCTGCTTAAGGAAGCTGTTAGGTTGAGAAACCCTCTGACCCCAGGGCCCAGTGAGCGCTTTCTCCCTATACATTTCCCCTATACAAGGGAGAGATCTTGAACCCCTGGGTGCTAGGTGGTGAGCCTTGGACTCTCTTGTGTCTCAGATGATTCTTTTTTCTTGCTGGGTTTTTATAAACTGTCCATTGTAATCAGATGTGCTAGTTTCCTATCTGGGAATTTCTATCTTCCTAAAATTTTGTGTGAGAGGAAAAATATAGGAGACTTTGTACTTTTATTGATGAATAATCCACATGCATTTTCAGTCTTATTCACATTCTTGTGGTAGGAACAGATGTTTTAAATTAACATACACATTTCTTACACTTTGTTTTGAATATAGAAGATGCAGCTGAGCTTAGAAGCCATATTAATTTGTTCAAACTATGCTAGATGTGATCATATATCTCAATTTTCTGGCCAGAGCGTATACTCTTCCCAGTTTTTTTTTTTTAAGTTTTTATCATTTTTGCTCTAAATTACCTCATAACCTAATACCTCATTTTTATTTTCTTTCTCCATTTGTCTGTTTATAACTACAAAATATATACATATACATGTTTATTTAATACACAGTACATTTATGTATGCATATGCACATATCTCCTAGGAAAGGACTGTCACTCATTTGTGACACCTTATGGTATTATCTTGTCATCGTTTGCTTACTTTTTAAAACCCTCTCCTTCCTAAGGAAAAAGAATACATATAAATATCAAATGACAATCATGAGTTAAGCCAGCTTATTTTTTTTGGTATTTGAATGGCAAATGTCTAAAGAAAAGTTGGCTTTAAAAATTTCATATGGATGGCATTTTGCTTCTGGGAGAGGAAGGGACACTTAAATAGAAAAATGGCACAAGATAATTTTGTAAAAAAATCTGAGCAGATTTATGTAAAATAAGTGCATTGCCTCTGGTATGCCAGCTAAGTTCTTTTTTTAGCAATGATTTCTTAAGCTCCCAGAGTTTATAAACTAAATGAAAGGGAGGGGGAAAAGGAAAAGCTTTCACAGTAAGAAAGTTCATTGTTATGCTCAGGAGACCCTTGAGTTGGGGCCATGACCTGTGAGTGCTTTCCTGACAGCTCCCGAGATTAGTCATTTATTAAATTTATGTCATTCCTTTGTCCCAAAGGGAAATTGAATGGTGGGGGAGGGGCTCGGAGAAGAGGGTGTCAACACTGGAGAGCAGATTTTGTAGTTCCTTATACCTCACATTCCTGAAGTGACTCTTAAGTGCAAGCAAGAGAAAATTATTAACAGAAATACTCATTCTTTAGTTCTCTTACTGTACTGAATTTCCCTGTAATCCAGAGGGAAGTCGGTCTAGGAGATGAGAGAACAGAAACAGAAGGAACCCTAACCTGAAATCAGTGGCGGGAAGAAACCTCTTCCTCTCTCAGTTGCCATCGGTCGATGTTCTAGAAGTGATCGAACTGGGTTTCAGGTATTTGCTGATCAGCCTCCATGAGCTGGAAGACAGAGTTCCGTCCCCGGGTCATGTAGTAGCAGACGCTAGGTTGCCTGCTTCCTAGCCCCTTTTCTCTTTTTCCCTGTTGGCAAAAATCCCAATTTTTTCCCAGTCCCCACTCCTTCCCCACAAGACTGGTGTAAATCCTGGGTGTAAGCGACGTGGGAAGTATATGTTCCCCGGCCAGGAGTGGTTTAGGAGTGAGTTCGTGGCCTAATTGTGGCCAACGAGACCTGCATGGAAGTCTGGTAAGTTTTTGGTGCTTGAAAGAACCTCACAGATAGCAACTCTCTTCCCTCAAGTTCTCAACTAGTTGAGAAATGAGCAAATAGTAAATATAGGCATAAAAACGTCACCTTTTTATCGTTTAATCAGTGAAACTAAGGTGACGGATGTGGCTTTGATTTTTCCGGACCCAATGGGCTCAGTGATTCTGAACCCCCAGATTCCACAGACCTACACCTTCACAGGCAGATTTTATTGAAACATATTTCCCACATAGGAAGGCTGCTCAGGTAAGAATTACTGTTGGGAGAAACAGAGGAAAACTTACGCTTTCGGTTGAAAGGTTGGCTCCCCAGAAGGGGAAGGGAGACAAAACCAAGTTAAGCATGCACACTTGCTCTTTTAAATTTACCAGTTAGAGGGGAGCCTGGGTGGCTCAGTTGGTTAAGCAGCTGCCTTCGGCTTAAGTCATGATCCTGGAGTCCTGGGATTGAGTCCCACATCGGGCTTCCTGCTTGGCAGGGAGTCTGCTTCTCCCTCTGACCTCTCCCCTCTCATTCTCTCTCTCTCTCATTCTCTCTCTCCTCTCAAATAAATAAATCTTTAAAAAAATTTACCAGTTAGATCATGCCACCTTCCCAAGGATAAGAAAGCATTAGAGTTGTCTGTTGCTATCCCTTCACAAGAAGGAAGCTTCGGGAGAAAGCATTCTCCGCTAATGGGAGATTTTGAAACTAGTCTTTGAAACTTGGCACGTGAGGGTGCGGTGCCCAGAGCTGCCGCCAACCCTCGTCAAGCCCACACACCGGTTGGTGGAGGACAAGGGGAGAAAGTTTGGTTCCTCGAGGCGTTGACGTATCTGCTGACGTAACCAGCACAGGAGCTGACCTTCCTGGGGGCTTGTTATATGAGCCTAGAAATTCTTGAATTGTTTAAACCAGAACAAATAGGATTTTAGGTGAGTGTAGCTAAGATCGTTCTCTCCCGTACCCTGCCATCAAAGGGTGAACTCAATTCGCAGCACTTTGGGTAAGGGTCAGTGAAGGAGCACAGCCCATGGCTGAGGGGAGGAACTCTGGATTCAGAGTTCTGAGTTTCAGTCTGAGCTCTTCACTCCGTCTGACCCTGGATAAGCTACTGGCCTCAGCGGTGAAATGGGGATAATAGCGTTGTGCGTGTAAATAGAGCTGCTGCAGAGGTAAGTGAGATGAGACGTGGAGGTACCTGGGACATAGTAAGTAGAAGGTACTTGCCAGCTGTTGAGAATATTGTTATTCCTGGGGGAACCACTTTTGATCTTAGCCTTCAAATGCGGGTCAGTTTAGAACAGGAAGAGATGAGGGAAAACTCTTAGGCGAGAGGATCCGTGTGAGGAAGAGCATGAGTGGCAAAGGTAGTCCAGTTGGACTGACGTGTGGGAAGTGATGGGATGAAACAGAGAAAGGATTTTTAAACTGGATCGCAGAGGGTGAGGAAGAAATTTGAGTTACATTCTGTAGGCAGTTGGGGACCCTTTGAAATGGAAATCACTTGTCCTCAAGTCTTAACCCTTGTCACTGCAAACTGATTAGGTGTTGTTGGAAGTGAGATATCATGGCGCCTTCCTGTGTTCCTCCCTCTTCTCATTTCCACCAGGGTCCTCACGCTGTTGCTCTGTAGGGCTTTGGAGAGGACGTGAGGGGCTTCACGGGACTGGTCATCATTGCTGACGAAGGAAGATCAGTCTGCAGACATATTCCAACAATGAGTCAATACTGTTAGGTTCATCATTGGTTCAGGAAAAATGGCTTCATCTGGCAAGATGTCAACTAGAACTCCCTATTAATAGGCATTAATCCCTTTAATATCGATGTTCATAATGATGCCCCCCAGGTGGTGGTATAATTGTTTTCCTTCCCCTTTAATCTAATTGGCATTTCTCATTTCTTCTTTATAATTTGCAAAGATTAAATTATGTTCCGGATAGTATTAGGATAAAGTACATTTTATGGTATTACATTTTTTTTAATGGAAACTTTATTATTTTATATATCCTACCCTAGACTTTGAATAGTATAGGTTTTCTCCCATGCTGGATAACAGAAACTTAGGATCTTTTTGTTTGCTTTTAGAATGTTATCAGATTGATCAATTTCCACAATTAAAATATGTTTTTTAATATAATGTCTATCAACTACAATTACAATAATACAATAATAATACAATTACAATAATAAAAATAAAAAGATTTTTTAAAAAATGTATGTTTTAGAAGAAAGATCAAGTATGGTAAGATACTTTAAGGAAGAGGAGGACCTCTTGAAAAAACATGAACTAGAAAAGATTCTTAGTAGTTTGAGGATGTAGGAGGAGAAGAGAGGAAGATTTTATGGGAATAAGGTAACTCAAGAGCATATGAAAAGGAGAAAAACTCATGTTCATGGCTACTTTGGTTACCACTTTAGTGGAATGAATTAGGGTGTTGAAGAGGAAGTCTTTTTCTATTTCTTACATTGTTTCACTGATGACTTGGAGAAAAACCTCAATAATAACATAGAGATAAATATAAAACATAATATAAGAAATACTGTTAGTGTCAAGACATGTGTATTCCTGCAAGGTGGTTTTATGCAAACTTATTACGCTCAAGGACAGTTACGCAGCAAGGGAGACTGTGTATTTAAAACTAAGAATTCCAGGGGCGCCTGGGTGGCTCAGTGGGTTAAGCCTCTGCCTTCAGCTCAGGTCATGATCCCAGGCTCCTGGGATCGAGCCCCACATCGGGCTCTCTGCTCGGCAGGGAGCCTGCCTCCTCCTCTCTCTCTGCCTGCCTCTCTGCCTGCTTGTCATCTCTGTCAAATAAATAAAAAAAATCTTAAAAAAAAAAAACCAAACTAAGAATTCCAGCATGCGGTGATGAGCACTGCGTGTTATACATAACCAATGAGCCATTGAACACTGCATCAAAAACTAATGATGTACTCTACAGTGGCTAACTGAATGAACATCATAAAAGAACTAAGAATTCTATTTTTTTTTTGTACTAGAAATAAATTATAGAGATAGGAAGACAACCACTGGAAGGGGTCAGTAGTGGTGTTTTATTTTGTTTTTTTTTTTGTTGTTGTTTCAAAGATTTTATTTATTTATTTGACAGAGATCACAAGGAGGCCAAGAGGCAGGCAGAGAGGAGGAAGCAGGCTCCCCGCTGAGCAGAGAGCCCGATGCGGGGCTCGATCCCAGGACCCTGAGATCATGACCTCAGCCGAAGGCAGAGGCTTTAATCCACTGAGCCACCCAGGAGCCCAGTAGTGGTTTTTTTTAATAGTGTTTTTTGAAAACCAAAGTATAAAACCCAGACTATCATTCCAACTCTTGAGAGTGATAGCTTTCTTTTTTGATTTTTCTAAGGGGAAAATGGCCCCATCACCTATTTATTATATTAAAAGTACTATAAATCTGTTCTTAGAGAAAAGAAACCAGACAAACATAGACTATAAAAGGAAAGGCAAAGGCACTGACAACACCCTGTGAGAGGCTTTGTGTATGACTTCCCACTGAAGTTGATGGTATTTGTGCCTGTACCGCCTTATGTCAATGGGCTGTACTCAATTATCGGGACATCTGTCTCCCACTGAGGGCATAGATTATACTGTCCTCATTTTTATATCTCTGTAGAGGACATTGCCAGGCATTGAATGAATGAATAAATAAATGATTATCCTTAGTTATACACTCCCTTCCTGGACTGAGTGGTTCTGCCCTGTGTTAAGTTTCTTTATGGAATCATACAAATGTTTTACCCAAATGAAGGGTAACTTGGCTCCCCTTGTACATGTACTTCCGTTAAAGTTAATGAAATATTTTAGACACAAGTGCTTTAGCATTACAGAGGAGAAAATAACTGTACTTATGATCTATTAAACAGATATAGAGATATTTTATTTTTTTAAAAGATTTTATTTCTTTATTTATTTGACAGACGGAGATCACAAGCAGGCAGAGAGGCAGGCAGAGAGAGACAGGGAAGCAGGCCCCCCACTGAGCATAGAGCCCGATGCTGGGCTCGATCCCAGGACCCTGAGATCATGACCTGAGCCGGAGGCAGAGGCTTTAACCCACTGAGCCACCCAGGCGCCCCTAAAGAGATATTTTAATGCTTTCTACTTTGTGCTGAAGTGTCTCAGAAATCATTTTAGTTGGTGTATCTTAAAAAACAGGTCTCAAATCACAAAAGGCCAAGGAAAAATATTTTTTTAAAGATTTATTTATTTGAGATAGGGAGAAAGGGAGAGTGTGCATGCAAGTGGGGAGGGGCTGAGGGGGAGAGAATCTCAAGCAGGCTCCCCACGGAATATGGACTCTGAGATCATGACTTGAGCCAAAACTGAGTCAGATCATAACCTACTGAGCCACCCAGATGCTCCTGGCCGAGGAAATATTTTGTAATTATTTTAGATTTAACTTGTGTAAGATTTAAGATTAACTGAACCCATAACTATCATAAAAAACCCCAAACCTTCAGTGCCTTGTACTAAACTATTATATGCAGAGCATGTGGAAAAGAGCTATTAGAAACTTTGCCTTAAAAAATAAATAAAATGCTGAAACATTAAAAAAAAAGAGGGAAAGTCTCCATTAATCCAGGCAATTCCACAAACAAGGATAATTGCTACTCACTATTAGATGAACTTACTGCCGACCTTCTGTAAGTGTGTGTGTATTCAACAAAAACAGACATTGCAATATATGTATTGTATGGTCACTGTTTTTTAAAAAAATCTAATGCCATGTGACGAATACTTCTCTGTGTCAGTACATAACTGATCTACAGGACAGATCCGTCACGGATAAACTATCAGTTATCGTAGTGACCCCTCTTGATTGGTGTTCATGGTATTGTAAGCAATTCCACATGGTGACCATTCTTGCACGCTTTCCAGAACACCTTTCAGATATTTCCTGAGGGTAAATTTCAGTTATTTTCTGAGGTAAAATCCTTAGAAATATAATTATTGAGCCACATGATACACCTTTAAAAAAATATTTGCGTACACATTTAATGCACATTACCAATTGTAATAGAAGACAGAATGACACATTTTGATAAGATTTTTAATATATCTAACAATGTAAAACTAAAAAAAAAAAACCAATAGAATACAGGTTTTCAAAGAACTAGTGTTACGAAGAATTACTTAGTACTTATAAAGAATTCATGCAAATATGTAATAATCCTACCAAACTCCAGGAATTAAACTAGGAATAGACAGTTCACATAAGAGAAAATACAAGTAGCAAACAAAAAATATATTAAGAAGAATCATTGTTAAGAACCATGTGAAAACTACACTAATAATGAGATATCACCTTATGCCTATTAGAAAAAAAAATAAATGATTAAGTCCAGTTTTGATGAGATTTCTCGGAATTTGCCCCAAGGAATTAATTTAGAAGAGAGAAAAATTATGTTTAAAGAAGTGTTCTTTCGAGCATTATTTACACTATAAGAAGTTATCTAAATGGCTGTGGTAGAGGGGAGGTTAAGTAATTCATCATAGATGACGTTGACATGGGGCATTATATAGCTATTAAAATAATAGAAGTGAAGAAGATCTAGCCATGTAGACACATTTATAGGGCAATATTAAGTGAAAGGCAGAGTCTTCACTTGAAACTCTGTGATTAAAACTCTTTCTTAAAATGTGCTTTTCTGTGATTAGAGTCTGATAAGTGGGAAAAACCCATTTTATTTCAAAAGGAGAGAGAAAGCTTATTAATGAGAGAAAATGGAACCAAAGGAGAAAGAGAGGATAGAAATTAGGAAAATGAAGGGACAGAAGGGACAAGGTGGCTGGAGTGGGATCAAAGCATCAGTGGCAAGGACGATATAGACAATGGTCTTCTGCAAAGATAGAAGCAAAGTGAGAGAAGGTTTATGAAAATTACATTGTTTAGGACTCTCAGTGTGGGTGATGGAAACTCAGCTCAAACCAGCATAAGCAAAGCCTGTCCTCTATTGCTCCCTTGACGTGGAAGTCTCAGGGCTTGGCTTCTGGTGCAGCTGCACCCGCCGTGATCATATGACATCTCTCTTGGCTGTGCATTACCCTGGGCAGCCTCTCTGTGGTGGCCGTGTTCGTTTACATAGTTCAGATAGTTCGTGTTCACAGAGAGCCCCCTTTGGGCGGTAAGTTTCCAGTCAAAGTTCTTGGAAAAATTCTGATTGATCTGGCTTGCCTCATGGATCTTACCCCAGCTGTAATCATACCCTCGTGGGAAGAGAGAAACCTTACGATTCACCACACTACGCAGTAGAGAGGCCCTTTCGAACAATGAAAGTATGCTGGCCGAAGAGATGGGAGCAGATGTTCTCTGCAAGGATAAGTAGACATTTGGAGACAGTGTGGCTCATTTACTAAATCTTAAGTGAGAGCTACCCTCTGCTTGGTTGGCCTCATCAGCTAGAAAGCATCACTGGAACCAGGAGTCCTGTCTCTTGACTACCCACATCGCGGTCAGCCCGAGACTAACATCCTTGTCTACTTGCTTTTATCTGAAGTTGACGAAGAAGGTTAGTTGGACCCATTTCACTCTGTAATAAACATTTACTTGTTTGAAGATAATACTCAGCAAAAGCATGGACATATTTGATGAATGAGGGCTGTATTGATGTCCTTTTTGGTAATTTGGGGGCAGGCGGTAAAGTAAACGGGTGGTAGGTTAGATGTTAATGCATTTCAAAGTGGGGTATTTTATTGTTTTCTTGAAATGCTTGTTTGGAACATTTCTTGGCACTTACTTCTTTCATTTATTTTCCTTTGATAAATGACCAGTGGAAAGAGAAAACAGTTTGTAGTGGAGACTGAAAATTTATAGAGTGAAAGATGGGGCTCAGAGTGTATGGGGCCAAATGGTTTTCCAGCCCTCTGAAATGAGTCAGTGATTTGATGTACAGAGTCCGTTCCAGAATCATTGTCCTACCGTAAGGAAGGAGAGCAGAGTCAGTTAAACTGTGGCACGATTCAGGTGTTCGGGAGCTTTAGACCATTACCTGAAAGAGTTATCATTTCTAGCCTTTTTGGAGTTACAGTGTCTCTCCCCTCTGACCCCCGACTTCTAGAAGTATAGAAAAATAGGAGTTTTGGAATACTGGGAGTAAGTTAAGAAATGTGGTCATCTTTCTATCCTTAATTTAATGCCCTATAGCAACTGTAAATTGAGCTTTCCCTGCCCAGTGGAGGGAAGCTCTCTCTGGGATAGTTAACTTATTTGCTTTTATTCACTGAGACCCTCAAAGACTGCTTTCAAGGAAAGGAAATCAATCCTCAACCTCCTGTGTTTAACGAAGACAGAAGGTTAGCGACTCACTGTTTAGTAATGAAGTAAGTAAATGGATAAATGAAGTAAGTTGTATTTCATGCTGGATATTTCCCGATGTGGGCTGAGGAGAGTCCTTGTGACTCGAAGACTGTAGATGCCACTGATTCAAAGCAAGGAGAAACTGGATGAGTTTTGGTAGTTTAGGCAAAGGAGCAGAGCTGATGAGTGCTCAGGAAAGAAAAGGGTCTTGAGAAGTTCTGGGTGGAAGGACCCGTGTCATTTTGTGTCCGCATGAGTCCAAAATATTTGAGTATTTATGTAAGAGAATTGTATGGAAATTCGGGCTATGCCAGAGGGAAAGAAAAAGAGAGAAAGAACAAAGAACTAGAAAGGTGGGTTAAAAAAGGGTCTTTTTGGAAAAACTTTGGAGCCATGCCATAGCATTATTTAAAAAAATTTTTTTTAAAGATTTTATTTATTTGACAGACAGAGATCACAAGTAGGCAGAGAGGCAGGCAGAGAGAGAGGAGGAAGCAGGCTCCCCGCTGAGCAGAGAGCCCGACATGGGGTTCGATCCCAGGACCCTGAGACCATGACCTGAGCCGAAAGCAGAGGCTTGACCCACTGAGCCACCCAGGCGCCCTACTTTTAATAGCTACAACTGTCTTTAGAAAACAGCCTAACGTTTTGTTTTGTTTCTTATTGTTGTTTTTGTTTTACCTCATTGTGAGGATTTTGCAGCTTGAGTGTTGGTGTAGACATTGTTCTAGATCTCTGTTTTTTGGTACAATTTCTAAATTCTGTACTTCTTTTGTCTGTTTGCTTTTGGTTTACGCCCCGGCCTTTTTCCTCTGCATCCCTCTGTGGTAACATTCAGTTTTTACCCCAAGCTGGTGATGTCATAAAACGTGGAGCTAAGTTAGGAGCCAGAAGGAAGAGCTTTCATCTTCGGTATTGATCATCGTTTTCCTGTATTTGATGATTTCTTTTTGTGCATCTGTAGAACCGTGAGAACTATTCTGCCACTTGTTCTGTTTTGAAAACTGCCATCTCCTCGGTCTCTGGATGGGCCCAAGCACTGTGAGGTGTGGTACGAGATGCAGTGTGTGCCACGCGCATGGAATGACCTCTCACTTTGGTAACCCCCCTCTTCGGCCAACTCACCCGTTTGGAACACAGCTAAGAAGAAGCCGCTAACCACCAAGGTCTGCGGGAGCCAACGTAGATACCACACTGCGTGCGCCTTGAAGGCTCTGATTGAGTTGCCCCCGGGGCCCGGGGACGTGATCGTGTAGGTGTCCCCACTGTGGGTTTGATGAGGAGACGTAATTGCCGTGTTCAGCCGTGTTGCTTGGAGAAGAGGCTGGCGCGCTCAGGCGTTTAGGAGAAAGAGTAGACTCTTGGGTAAAGATCGGAGTTTTGTTTCCTTTTAATTAAATATATTTAGGATCTTTGAGCTTTGAGAAACGCTGTGTGAAATACTTCCTGTGCCCGGTTCTGCTTTTGCCACGAACACGTGGTTGGAGCTGCCCCCTCTGTGGTCCAAGCACATACATGTAAGCACTGCGAGAGCTGCGTCTTGGCAAGCATTCATTTTGAGCTGGCAAACTCCTTACCACCCGAAATTCTTTTATAGTTATGGAATATTCGTTTTTGGGTCACTTCTCATCTCCCATTTGTGTGGCAAGACTTCGCTTTTGTTTCCCTTTTAAGTTTTTCATCGTTACATTACCTTGTAAATCTGCTCT
The DNA here is from genome assembly GCA_003697995.1 of Taxidea taxus jeffersonii. Classification (NCBI taxonomy): domain Eukaryota; kingdom Metazoa; phylum Chordata; class Mammalia; order Carnivora; family Mustelidae; genus Taxidea; species Taxidea taxus. The sequence continues at coordinate 20,857 of RCUC01144363.1, forward strand.
AGGAGGTCTTGCTGGGATACGCAGGCACTTGGGCTTGGGATAAGCCTCCCTAAAATTTGTCCTCCTTCCCTCTGCTGGAAAAGCAAGACCTCCCTGACTGACACGGCAAGCTTGGGTAAATGAAACTGGTGTTTGATTACATTCTCCAATTTATTTATTTATTTTTAAAGATTTTATTTATTTATTTGACAGACAGAGATCACAAGTAGGCAGAGAGGCAGGCAGAGAGAGAGGAGGAAGCAGGCTCCCTGCTGAGCAGAGAGCCCGATGCGGGGCTCGATCCCAGGACCCTGGGATCATGACCTGAGCTGAAGGCAGAGGCTCAACCCACTGAGCCACCCAAGCGCCCCTACATTCTCCAATTTAAATGGGGCCTGGCGACCCATGGAAAAGAGCTTTGACCCTGAAAACACCTGGAATTCAGACTTGTGATGCCATGTCTTAAACAGTACGAGGATGGGATGGGTTGGGACTACAGGTGAAGAAGCCAGGTCATAAAGAGAGACAACTGGTTTCCCGGCAGGAGAATCATCACAGATGAGGGCCGGGTTTGACATGGCGAAACGTTCTAACAGAACTCCTTGCGACAGCGAAAATGTTCTGTAACTGTGCTGACACCTACCCCCCCCCGCAAAGTTGACTGTGAATATTTGAAATTTGGCTAGTGTTGGAAGAGGAAGAAATGGATTATAAATTTTACTTATCTTTAATTAAATTTAAATAGCTCTCTGTGGCTAGTAGCCACCGTATTGGACAGCACCGGTGTAGACTTTATAGCAAAAGTGATGACCAAAGAGGGCAGTGATTCAAGGTCTAGTTTTGGGCAACACATAAATTCACCTCACCCAGCCTCTCAGCGCAGGTTTGTGCCTTGCAAGGAGACGGCTGGGGTAAAACTGGAAGAATCATATTATTTGGAATTCAGACCCACTTAGAATCTGGGAGATAAATTGGCAAGAACCTTAACATTAGCTTTCCTCGCCCTCCTTGGCAGGATCCCCCACTCACCCACTCTTGTCAGCAACACACAGGCAGGTGTCCCGGAGTTAGGAGGTAAAGAACAAGGGACCCCGGGCCTTGTCAGCTCCTCGGGACATTGTAGGGTAGCGGAGCTGGGATAGGGGGACAGAAACTCTAGTTACCTGTAAAGGCTTCATTTTCCATTCCCCTTCCGTTCTTCAGAGAACCCTTATTATTTTCAGGCATTTTCCTTTCTTTTGGTCACGCCCTTTGGAAGAGGTGGGCCCCCTTCTCAGACCAGTGATGAATTTTCTTTGGCCTAAGTCGGTGCTCTTCTACTTCTGTTTTTTCCTTCTTTTTCCTCATATCGCCACCCCCCCCAACTAGTTTTGAAAACCATGTATTTCCTTACACATTTATAATTTTATATCTAACATTTTTTTATCATAGATGTGTGAATTGCAGTGTATACATTTTTTGCCTACTGAAAACTGGCATTTTAGGATAGAGCTATATAATAGTTCTATCCTAAAATGTCACTGTATCCAGCAGGATCTGAATATTGTAACAATTTGATTCCTACCATCACCCGTAAAAAATATACAAAGTCTTCCTTAACCGGAAATGTACATTGTTTCCTCTTCTTTTTAAACTTTCATTTCTGATCCAATAGTCCCACAGAATTTATCCTCCTGTAAATTATTTTTATGCTTGAAAGTCTTCTATTGATCACTCTATTATACTTCTGCGTGACAAAATATGTATATAAATTTAAATTTAAAACATTTGTATTGCTTTCTGTGAACATAAGGCTTTTAACTGTTAAGTAATTTCTTTTGGATTGAGTTATCACAGTTGAACAAAACAACATAAACACATTACAAATTTTGATGAATATTTGTTAAACGTTAGAAAATAGAGTTTCATTGGAAATGCATCTCTTAATGAGATGGATGGGGCTTTTTTTTCTTCAGTTAGATCATGCAGGATACATATTATTTATTGCTTGATGAGACACAGTTCACCATTAATTCTGTTCCTATTTTCACTTGTGTAGATGTAAACTCTGAAATCTTGTTCACATAAGTAGCTGGGGAAGAAAGAAATTTGTTACCGTCTCTTTGAACTTCTGAGTTAAAGGCCACAATCAATTGTGATCTATCATTAAAAGTTATTTTTAATGATTAGCTGACAGTTTGATTAGGTCCCTCTCCAATTTTGGTAAAAGCAAAGCATTGGTAAATGCCTGGTTTGCAGAAGGGTTGGTGTTAGTCATGAGTGATCAGAGTAGTTTGTTTCCTCAACACTAAACACTGATATTTCAAAATGCCATGTTTGGGCAAGATTTTTTTAACATACTGGAGCATTTTTAGCAAGATTCTAGCATGCTGGAGCGTTGCGCTGTATAAAAATTCAGGATGGGTGAGAGGTATGTCTTCCTTTTATGGTGTGAGAAGGAAAATTGTGAACGGCTTAGCCTAGGAAACATGGATATGGGGATCTACTGTAGTGTAGTGTAGTACGAAATTACCTTAAGTTATCTGTTCTCATTGTACCTTTGAGGAGACTTTAGTTAGCCTCAGGCATCTGATACCCTCAGTTTGAAAGCCCGTGATCTAGGCATTCCCATGTTTTCCTTCTACTGGCCTGGCCTGTGATGGGTCGAGGCAGGGCATAAGATACAGGTCTGGGACAGTGACAGGCAGGAGGAATCGTCTCCAGATTCTGGGAAATGTTTCCTGTGGCTTAGAACCAGCTGCCCGGAGAGATGTGCTTCCTCGCTATTCAAGGAATTGTGAGTGCGCATCGACTAGATGGAATTGGTGTTGTGGAAGAACAACATAAAGCTCTAGCCAAGACGCACACACGGTGCATGCATGACCATGCCGAAGGCATTAGCTTTAAATTCCAAGGTGGAAGGAGGCTCATTCCCTTGGTGTGGAGAAAATTTTAAATGTCGTAAGCCATTTCGAATACCGAACTACTGCTAGCGGAGAAAGCTTTGAACCCCTCTGGAAGCTGAAAGTCAGTTGATTATTCAAGATGACACGGAGGGTGCAAGGCATGGCCTCAAAATGATACCAAGGTTGAAGCTGTCTTTTCTGTTGAGGAAATTTCCCCCTTATTTTCCGAACTTGACTTACAAATCACCATGGTAGATAGGTCTGGTCAAGTACAAAATTGGGCTTTGAGGGCCAAAGAGGTCTTTCTAAAAACTCTGTCACTTTCTTCATCTTGGAGCTCAGCTGAGGCGATCCCCGTGGCCCTCAACCCACCCACTCATCTGTGCTTGGATCGCTGAAGCTGTAAATCCACGCTGTTCCCCAAGTGCAGCTGTGCGTTGCAAGAAATGATTTTCTCATTGTCATTAGGAGAACAAATGCCATGGGAAACTTTTTCTAGAAGTCGACAACTGAAGAAAGGCATTTTTCCTCTAGTTGATATAAAGGCTGTCATTGCAGAGAATGGTCTCTCTTATCCTTTTGTGCATTAACTGAGCATAATTTTCCAATGTAAAACTTCCAAGAGGAGCATAATTCTGGAAATGGCAAGATTATAATTATGTGCAGCATAAAGGATAAATTTGTAGTTTATAAATCATGGACATTAATATTCAGCAGGTGCCTAATTCACAGTAAAACTTGAAGTAATTGCATTGTTAAAAAATAATTGAATTGGGGTTTTAGAAGAAGTTTTAGCAGTTAGAGATTATTTTCATGGGGAGAGCTTTTGGCCATCTGGGGTTTAAATTTGCATTTAGGTGGGGCTGTTTTCATTGCTCTTGCAAACGGTGGCATACATTTAAATTAGTTTAAACTTGTTTTTCTCATTCCTGTGAGCTGCCCCTCTCCTGTGCTGTCTGTCACGGATGTTCGATCATTTAGCTTTTCCTGTGTTTCCGAATCTCCCTTTCCCGCTGTCTGTATGGCCCCTATCTTGGTTCGTGATAACCATAACTTGCAGCTCGATTCCTGCAGTGGCTTCCAGCACATCCTCACCTTCCTGTCTTGTGCAAGTCTGTCATGGCCAGCGTTGGAGCAATCTAGCAGGGAGATAGGTGCTTATGGTTTGCGCCTTTTAGGGTCACCCTGGCATCTGTGGGCCGTGGTGGCTCTGAATGGAGTGAAAGGGCCAAAATACGTTTTACTGTTGAGTGATGCTGAACTGTTTCAGTGGGCTTGGGTTGTTGCTGGTTTTCAAACAGATCTACTTTTAAAAATTGCAAGTGCTTCTGTTTTGGGATCCTGAAGCTTGGATGGCTCAGAGGGAAGAACTTCCCTGGTTGGTACTTCTGGAACGTTAGGTTCTGCTCATTCCTTGTGTTTTGGTGGCAAGAAGAGTGTAGAGTGGTAGGAAAAAAGGGGCCTCGGGAAAGACCTGTGTTCCCATCTCACTGTCCTGCCTTCTTATGAAATAATTTTGGGCATGTTATTTAACCCACGCACACCTCAGGTCCTGCTTGGCGTGTAGTAGGTACTCCATCAATGGAAGTCCTGCTGGCCTTTGAGGTTCTCGGTGGGCCCGGGGGAAGGTGGGTTTCAAGGACCTCACAGTAGAGATGCTGCGTAAGGAGTGTCTTATTCCTTGAAGTGAAGCTTGGCTCTTTTGTCCCTCTTAGATGCCTGCCTAGGTCAGGGGTTAAAAGGCATCAGAAGATTTCAGAATAACTCCTGCAGATTCACCTAAAACCTCTCTCTTTTATGCGTAGCCCAGGTGTTCTGCAGGCACAGAGTAGAAGCGGCAAATCACAAAATGATAGTTTGTTATGAGTGGTTTTATTTTGAGAAAGAGAAAAACTCAGCCGGCTTTAACCTTTGCTATTAGTGTAGTGGGGTGTCCACAGAAGATCACCCTGAGGTATGTGCAGTTTTCATTCAAAGTCACCTTTTGTTTGACGACAGCGGTTCACCCCGGGAATATTCTGAACCCAAGCCTGTGATCACACTTCCCTCTGGATTCAGGAGCACACAAAGGAGGGAGCCATTCTCAAGCCAGAATAATGAGATGTGTACTGAGAAGCATTCAAAATATGATATAGTTATTCCAACATGGAAAAATAGCAAAAGTACCAGCCTAAAACTCAAGTGCGTATGCAGGAGCCGTGAAAAAAAAACAACACAAAACATTGCAGAAATGGAAGGGAGTTAACCAGGGTTTCTAGAAGCCATGATACAAAGTGCTAAGTATAAATTGAAGGGAATCTCTATTTTTGCAGCTGTTAGAACTAAGGCATGCTGCTTATACTGAAAAAGAAAAAGAGTATTCATACCACCGTGACAGCTGATTATATTTAATATCTACTGCCATAAAACCCTTATTAAGATTTCAGAAGAGCAGAAGATTAAGTTACCAGGATTAAAATTATTTTTATCTGAGCAAGAATAACAGATATTTAAAATGTGAGCTACCAGATCTGATATATCTGGCCAGATGCTCTCCAACTTTTTATTTATTTATTTTTTTTTATAAGGAGACATCTGCTGTAAGAGGAGATGCCTATTAACTTTTTGAGTAGAAAAAGAAATTAGCATCTGAAGACACAAAGCCAGTGAATTGTGAAAGAACACAGTTATGTAGACAAAATTAAAAAATCCTCTGACACCCCAAGGACTAATTTAAAAGGGTTCTATTTAGAGAAATTCTGTTTGCAAAGCATATATTTCCAGTTGTTTCTGTTAAGGTTACTACTAGCAGCAATTTCAGAAGCATGTTTTAATAGCTGCTGTATTATGTTGCACTAAATGAGAATGAGCTCCAGATCACAACTCATCTGTTTATGGAGCCCCCCCCCCCGCCGTTTTACCCCCACCCCAAGTCCAGATGACCCGTCTGGGATGTCACGACAGGCTACCTAGAAATCAGTATGCAGTGAGAAGTTTAATATCCGTGTGAAAGGAATACATAAAATTATTTATGGATAGCCAAAGAGTTTTTGGCAACTATGAAAGTGAAATTAGGAAAGCATGTAGTACTCCGTCTTTATGTTATCTGTATATTTCCAAAGAACTTTGGGTCACACAGCAGCTGAGAAGAAAGATGGTGGTGATGGACTTTGGATAATTTTTTTTAGGTGAAAATGATGGCAAATGCTCTGATTTTCCTGAGGCAAACTGAATTAAAGTCACATGTAGCATTTTTTTCTCTCCCTATATTATTTTAAATATGTTTTGAATCTTTAGCTTAAAGTTCTAAAATTGGAAATTTTTTTGACTTTTATCTATTGTAGCATTTTAATATCATGGAGTGTTATAATATGTGCGATGTGAAAGATTCTTATTTTTTGGTGGAAGTTTTGCTGAATTGAAAGTTAACTTTACATTAAGAAACTATATAATTAATTATTACATGCTCATTGCTTAACATACCAATATAAATTGTTTTTAAGCATTTTAACAGAACCTATTTATATACTATCAAGTCATTACTTGATTCAGCATAAAGTACTAGTTGGGAGTATAAACTCCGGAGCCAGATGATCTAAGTAGAGATCCTGGTTTTTATATTTAATAGCTGCTAGAATTGGGCAGAATTCCTATACCTTGATTTCCTCATCCTTATAATAGGATACTTAGCACATAGGGCATTTGTGGGGAGTCCAGGGAACTAATATATTTAGTTTCATGTATGGTACAGAATAAGCACTCAGTAAATCATTACTTTGTAGCCTCCTTGGAGTCAATATATGGTCACAAGAGAAAAATGAATTGAAATTATTCTGTAATTTAGTATATTCACCAATTTTTTGAAGGAACCATTTATTACTTAAATGTTAATGTAGGGTTTTTTTTTTTTTAAAAGATTTTATTTACTTATTTGACAGAGAGAGAGATTACAAGTAGGCAAGGAGGCAGGCAGAGAGGTGGTGGGAAACAGGCTCCCCGCTGAGCAGAGAGCCCGATGCGGGGCTTGATCCCAGAACCCAGAGATCATGACCTGAGCTGAAGGCAGAGGCTTAACCCACTGAGCCACCCAGGTGCCCCTAAGGTAGGTTTCTTATTCACCATTGGTATTAAATTATAAGCTTCAGATCAAGTAATAAAGTTATTATTCCTAATTTTCTTTTTATTTTCAAATTAAAAACTTCAGTTGTTGCCATGTAATCTTTTTTGAAATCTTCCTGAAATATTTTGGAAGAACACATTGAACAACATTTTTAGGTAACGTTTCTTTTTATTGAACAATTTGTTTTCCATCTGCAATGATTAATTTTCACAATGAAAACACAGTTGCTAGTTTCTTTAATGCTGACCCATATCACAGAGGTCCTTTTGTTGATTTTTAGTGTATACACTGCTTAAGTCTATCGTTGATACGAGCCATGAATACTTTATTTAGATGTCCATGTTGGAAGCAGCTGTAGATAGTGAACAGTTAGTGAAAATGGCAGGTGGGGAGAGGCAAAGATGGCAAATACTAATTTATCTGAAAACATTTCATCAAAACTTGCTACTCATCTTGGTGTAATGTAGGTTCCAGGATTTGGAGTTAGAGGATATTCTTCATTATTTGACTTTCGGCTGGTGACAGCGCCTCTACTTCTCACTTTACTCATTTTGAAGATGGGCATACCAGTAGTACCTACTTCAGGAGTTGTTACGGAGCCTGTGGACAACGAACATAATGATAATTGTAACTAGAATTCACTGTGTGCTGCTGCTCTGGCCATTGTGTCGAGCGCTTTACCTGTGTTACCATGTTTCATCTTCTCCAAAGCCCTACGAGGTGGTTACAGTCACAATTTTCATTTTAGGAAAGAACAGGCTTGGAGAAGGTAAGGAACTTTTGCAAGATTTCACTGAAAGTAGCAGAGCCAAGACTTAGTCCTGGATCTGCCTGACACCAAGGTCAGTGTGCTTTGCCTCCATAACATTTATAAATCTTCAAGTGTCTGGGAAAGTTTTGTTGCTATAATTCAGCTTTTAAAGCAATAGTATCTAAAGCATGAGGTGCTAAAAAGAATGCACGAATTTCCATAGAGTGATTTAGCAAGCCACTTATAATCAAGAGCACTATTTTTTTTTTCTAATAACAAATTGTAAGGGAACAAGGGAGAATTCTAGATAATAAACTTGAAATTGCCCAGTTTGATTGAGGATAGTACTTGCCATTGTCTACTTGTGTCCATTTGGGCTGATCTGCAAGAAATTTCATATGAAACAATGTTTATTAAAGCTATGTTCTAGATTTAAGAATTTAGCTTCATTTTGTTTTTAGTTAAACATGGGCTGACTTAACCTTTGAAGCCAGAAGGAATAAAATTAATGCTCAGCAGAAACAATGTTCTTCCTGTGACCAGTCCCTTCACCAGGAAACATTTTTAAAAATCATGGTCATAAAACAATGTAACATCTGTAAATGAAGAAATTTGAAAAAAATCTGTGTAATTGACCAGAAAGATCTTTACTTTGAATGTGAAATTGTTGAAACTTTTCCAAGAAAGGAAATGTCTTCTAGCAGCTAGATCCTTCTTGATTAGATTTCATTCAAACAGTGAAAAACCTTATTGTAAGGGGGGAAAAAAAAGACAATTTACAGATGATCTACTCAACTTATAAAATTATTTATTTGGATTTGGAAATTGAAACATATATTTTTCCCACAAATAGTTCATAAAAACTGGTTGGATCTATTTAATGCTTGGTGAAATCTCCTTATTATAGTCATGGTTTTAATCTTGAGAATAGAGGACTGTTATGAGCTGAATTGTCTCTTCCCTAAATTCATACCTTCAAGTTCTAACTCCCAGTCTTTGGAGATGGGGCCTTTAAAAGGTAAATAAGGGAAAATGATGTCTCATGGTTGGATCCTAATCCCAAATGACTGGAGTCCTTAAAGAGAGGAGGTTAGGATGTGGACACACAGTGGGAAGACCATGTGAAGATGCAGGGAGAAAGCAGCCATCTGTATAAGGCAAGGAGAGAAGCCTCAGAAGAAACCAAACTGCCAAAACCTTGGTCTCTGACTTCTAATCTCTAGAATTGTGAGAAAATTAATTTCAGTTGTTTGAGCCATACGGACTGTGGAAGTCTGTGATGACAGCCCTAGTGCGCTAATCCAAGGACCGTGTGGTGTGGGAGCATCAGAACTGGCTTTAGGCTAAAAATGCAAAAATAGAAGAAAAGTTCGTCTTTCGTTCTCTTTTACCTTTTGTTCCATTTCTCTCTCTTTCCTGTTGTCTTCTTGCCACTGAATTCCCACTATAACCCTCTTCTTTAATGTGTTGGGTTAGGATGGTTCTGGACTGTTTCTGAAGTGTTCCTTGCTCCTTATGCTCCAGATAAAGTTAGGAAGAGAGAAGTAGGTGTGGCTATTGTTGATAATGCTGCTTAAACATCAGGGAGCATGTGTGTATCCCTTCGATACTGTATTTTTATATACTTTGAGTAAATAATCTAGTAGTGCAATTGCTAGATCATAGGATAGTTCTATTTCTAACTTTTTGAGGGACAATAGCCAAACTATGGAAAGAGTGCATATGTCCATCGACTGATGGATAAAGCAGATATGGCGCGCGCACACACACACACACACACACACTCACACAGGAATATTACTCAGCCATCAAAAAGAGTGAAATGTTGCCCTTTGCAACGACATGGATGGGGCTAGAGTGTATTATGTTAAGTGAAATAGGTCAGTGAGAGAAAGATACCATAGGATTTACTCTAGGCGGAATTTCAGAAACAGAACAGATGAACATATGCGAGGGAGGAAAAGGAAAAAAGAGAGGGAAGCAAATGAGAAGACACTCTTAAGGATAGAGAAGGAACTGAGGGTTGATAGAGGGAGGTGGGCGGGGGATGGGCTAGATAGTGGTGGGTATTAGAGAGGGCACTTGTGATGAGCACTAGGGATTGTATGTAAGTGCTGAGTCACTGAATTCTACTCCTGAAACCAATATGGCACTACATGTTAACCAACTAGGATTTAAATAAAAATGAGAAAAAAAGAAATGAAGAAATATGTAATGTGAAGTGGCTTTGCCATACATACTAAAATGTGCGGGCCTGATGGCCCCTTAATTCCCTAAATATGAGTTCCATGGGGTCGTGGACTTTGCTTAATGGCCAGCAAATTCCCAGAACCAACAATAGAGTCTGACATGTGGTGATTACTTCAGTTACTATTGCTGAGTGAATATCTTCTCTTAGAAGCCAGAGTTGAACCCAAATGAACCTCTTACTGTGGGAGTTGTAGGCAGCAAGCAAGTAGAGTAAAACATTCCCAGCATCAGAGTATGTGTTCCTTTTTGCGGTGGTTGCTGTGTGGGAGAGGCAGGAGTAGTAAAGCCCTCATGGAGAGCTGCTCAGAGGATTGGCCTCTTCTCCTCCAAAAATTTCCTCTCTTTCCAATTCGGTACTCCCAGATTGAAACAAACTCTTCTCATTGCTTTAGTTCAAACGGGTTCCCTTGCATTGTAAGTCAGGTCTCAGCTTTTGGGAAGGTGCAGAGGCTTGGGGTGATAGGGGAGGACAGGTGCTCGTCGTGCACCGGGCTCATTTGTGAGTTGGGGTAGCCTCAGCAGCTTATTTTTACGTCGTCACATGTGTGTGCAGTACTTGCAGGGGATGGTGTGAAATGTGGGAGTAAGAACAAGTAAATTTGGAATGCTTCTAGAATTGTCCGTCCCAGACAGAAATAGTGGCTGCGACGGAGATGAGATGTGTTATTAGAGAATGACAGCAGGCTCCGAGCACTGCTCTTGTCCTTGTCCCCTGTTGCAGCCCTCCCCGCGGCTTGTGGGATCCTTTTGGCCAACCGTTCACAAGATGGAGGTGAGGGGGTACATGAGGTAGGAGGTAAATAAAAATGTGTTTATTTATTTATTCAGTACGCACTTATGCAGCCCTCACTCTGTTCCAGGCACTGTTCCAAGAATTTTTTTATATATTCACTCATTTAATCTTTACAATAACCCTATGAGTAAACTAGCCCGAGAGGCTTTTGCTCCAGGTCACAGAATGAGAGCACGGCACAGTGGGGACTCAGACCCGGGTCGTGTGGTTCCAGAGTGTGAGCTCTCATGTGAAAGAACCAGTAACAGTCGAAGGGCGATCGGGGAAAGGGAATTAATTCCAGGTTTGGGAGAGAGATGTTGGGTATAAATTTGGGTAGGAATGGGAGAAGTAGCTTATTATCTAGCATATATATATGTGCGTGTGTGTGTGTGTGTGTGTGTGTGTGTGTGTGTGAGAGAATGTGTGGTGTAAGCTTATTATATTGACTTAGCCTCTAATTCATCTGGTTTTACAACACTGTTCTCCTTCCTCACATCAACCCTGTAGTCACCTCTGAGGTTTCTTAAGGAACCAGAAAAGAAATATCCTTAGAAGTTAATATTTTCCAGAGGCTGGAGGGGAGAGGGGCAGCCCAGGAAAAAAAACTGGGGTTGGGATGTGGAGGGTCCGGTCTGGTTAGTGACACGTGTCTTGATAAGACGGTGACCCTCCCTATATGTTCTTTAGAAAATGAAGGAGATTGTACCTGTCCTGCTACTTTCAAGGTTGTTGTGAAGATGTACCACGAAACAGAGCATAGAGCTTAGACCTGGAAAGACTGTGAAATCAAGTCGTTTTCACTTATGCTCAGGGAACTTGTTTTTCCAAACAAAGGTAAAAAAGTCAAACGTTCGACTGTTTCAAGTAAAAGCAACTTACTTGGCTTGCACCCACTTCACCTGTCCTTTCTGTCCTTGAGGGCACTCCAAGGATTCTTCAGAGCCTAGTTTCAAAGCATCGTTGAAGACCCACTTCCCTGAGTCAGCCTCTTCTGAATATGAGGAAATTTAGGCCAAGACACAGTCAGTGGCTTTCCTGGAGTTGTTGGATATTTCCACTCTCTAAGGTTTTTGTTCCCACCAGGGAAACCATCTCCATGTGAAAACACTGAGAAGTTGAAAGCCCTTATCAAAATAAGCACTTTTGCTGTAATCATACCTCTCACTTACTGAATACTCCCAGTGCCGTGGAGCAGGAACAGCTTGACCGGTGTGTGTGACCCAGGCAGTCGGCACAGATCTTGCACCCACAAGGGCCCATGCTCTTGGTTTTATGCTCTGCCCTGCCAACTTGGAATTCTTAGTAGTTTTTGAACAGGGTGCCCTGTGTTTTCGTTTTGCCCCAGAACCCACCAAATATGTAGCTGATCCTGGCTCCTGGTTTTACATACCTTGTCTCATTTAATGCTCACAACCATCTTCAAAGTGTGGATTATTAATATTCCCATTGCACAGTCAAGGACATCGAGGCTGAGAGAATTTCCTAAAGATCACATGTGTTGTGAAGGGGCAGATCGGGAAATGTAGTTAGGAAATGTTGGTCTCAAAGCCCACCGTCTTGCCAGCTTAGGCTGGTGCTGGTCTAAATGAAGTTGGACGGTGGAGCAGGGGAAGAAGCTAACAATCAAGCCTTGTTTTGGGGCGAGTTGGGGAGGGGTTGGGGGATGTCAGAGCTGCCGAAGTGCTTCCGTTGGCCACCGGACGCCATTTCTGGTGGATAAATGTCCTTTAGTGTTTGAAGACAGTTAACTTGGCTTCTTTTTTTTTTAGACGGTTTGTTATAAGACTGATTTTAAAGAATTTTTACTCCACAGATCTGGTGGCTGACCCCAGAGTGATTTTGTTTCTTTAAAAAAAAGCTGAGAAACATTTGTAGAACAACTTGTTTTGGTTCAGGCTATGAATTGGAGGCAAGTTTAGGATTAGAACTCCTTGTGTTTGCTTTTACTTCAGCATTCAGTTCATGTTTTTATCTATTTTTTCGCAAATAGGTGTAAGACAACATAGTGGTTTTGGGATTGTTTGATGACAGAAGTTGTAGGAATAGAAAATACAATTACTTGGCATTCCTGTGTTCATGTCTATAAGAACCCAAAACTATGTTCAGTCTCCTTTTCCCTCTGTAATTTTCAAGTGAGAGTGTAATTTTTTTAACATTTTTTCATCCAAAGTGTTGGTGAATTTTTTTTTTTATGGTGACCTAGGGTAGAAATAAGAATTTTCTTTCTAGAGGAAATTCTTAAAGAGCTGAGATTTTCTGGTTCTAATGTTCTTGGACAATATTACGGCCTAGGGTGTAATCATGTCCTTGTATTTGTAGAGTGGTTTTAGTCTGTAATGTGTTTTCGTATTTGTTAGAGAAGGCTAAGACGGCAGTGTGTAGGAAGGAAGCAATGCTGTCCCAATATTCTAACAGGACAGGAGGGACACTGAGGGAGCTTCCATGACAAGAGCAAAGCACAGGTACACAGAGGCAGGGCGCCACACAGGCTTCCGGAGTACAATTTGTCATTCAGCTAGAGTCCAGTGCTCTGTGTTGTCCACTCAGCAATTCATTGACTCTCAAAATATCAAATAAAAAGCTTGTAAGACTCCACAGTCTTGATCTGCAGTGCCAGATCAAGCCCCAAAGTTGCAGATTTATATCAATGCCATTTTTTAATGGCAGACTTCCAAAATATTCTTACCAACTGAACTTCTTTGATCAAGGTCAGAGATGGTGATTTTCTAAAGAAAAGAAAAGAAAAGGACAAAACTTGAGACAGTTTCCTTCCTTACCCAAACTGTTGAACCTGTTTTCTTAAAGACTTCTTGGGAAAGAAACCACTTCCAGAGCACTCCCAGAAACACTTCTGTGGAAGAGACAGAATGTACCCCGCCACTAATCCTCTCCCAAGTCCTTGAAAACACAATTAGTGAAGTTCATGCCCAGAATCCGTCAGGTTGTAACCCGAGAGTACTAATGGCTCTATTCTTTAGTTATCAAAATGCCGCTTCATATGAAATGAATGAACTCTAAGTACCCATATGCTAATTGGATTTATTCCGTACATGTTGGCTGTGATCATTGTCACATTGAGTATGAACTTTACTGAACGTCTCTACACATTCCCCTTCATTCTGCAAATTCAGAGGGCATTGAGTACACCTTCACCAAGGTATTTTAACTTCTAGCTGCCTAGTGTTAAAGTAAAAGTTGAAAGTTGGAGAAAAGGCTGAAAAAGGGAAAAAGTTTACAAAAAGAACAACAACCCTTAAAGAGAAGGTTGTGTAAAGCAAATATATAAACAGTGAAGGCTGCTGTAAAGATTTTATTACCTCGAGATTGAAGTTGCCGCATTATTGTAGATTTTTCTCAGGCACATCGCAATTTATTGCCATATAATGAGTGCACTCACCCCTGTACGGAATCTGAGGGAAGGGGGACAAAGGAGTAAAATAGAAAATAGCTTCATCTAGAGTAGAAGCAGAGTTTGAACACTGTGTAAGTCTCCGGTTCTCTAAACCAAAGGAAGACGCATGCAGATTTATATCCTGTTTGGAACGTAATAGAAGACTTGGGGATGGGTGTGTGTGTGTGTGTCTCTCTCTCTCTCTCTCTCTCCATCTTCCACATTTGGAATATCCTAGACCCACGCCTCCTCATTCTGAAGCACAGAGCGGGGGAGGCGCCTCTCTGCTTCCTAGTGAAGGCCTTTTCTGCCTCTCCTTTTCAGACCCAGAAAGGCAAATACAAGTACTTGGGTTCAGGGCCTACAGAATCGGCTTTTGGGGAGCTCTGAGAAAAGCCACTGAAGCCTCAAAACCAGTGTTTAGGTTTTTAAAGTTCTCTCCAATAGCCAGTGACTCTTGGATACAGGGAAGGTGTTGGAAGAAGACATCCATGAAACAATTTTAATTATTAAGTAGAACATTTGACATTCTTGGTAATTTCCCCACAATATTTTAATATACAGGAAGCCTCACACACTGCAAGTGTTCAGTTTTCTCTTGCTCTCTGAGAGGACACGTGGGGCAGATGATCTTCCAAGTCTTCATATGTAGATTACAACTCTTTCTCATGTATTTCCCCCCTAGGATATGGGGGTACAGCAGAGAAGGGGTTTGGGGGACAAGATAGAGAGACGAGTGAGGGATGTACCTTTATGAAGAGTAGTATGTCATAGTTCTTTATCTTCGCTTCGCAGATCAGTGGTGCTGGGGAGGAGCTCAGGGCTGTGCCCAGAGTGCCCGAGAGCTGCCCCATCCTGCACTCAGCGTGTTAACAGGATCATCTGGAATGGAACAGGCACCTGTAGAAGGTGGCCTCCCCCATGCTTAAAGCCCTTTTAGCTCGGTGCTCTCAGCTAGAACCTCCTGTATTGCTGTGGAGCCGTGACAGTGTTTTTATTCAACATTTTGCTACAGTTTCTTCCAGGAGCGGTTGCAGCTTAAACACAAGGCAGAAACAAAATGTTTAGGAATACACCTGAACGGCAGCCCCCGGAGAGGCGTCTGCTCGATGCGTGGGAGCTCAGCTAGCACCGCACTCACCACCGTTTTATTTTTGGATACTGTACTTTCAGTGTTTGCTGCAAAATGTGCAAAATGACTTTTAGGACTATTTAGCGTAAATCTGTCGAGAGCCTGAAATAGTGAGAAGTCTAGAAGCACGATCTTGGCAGGCATATGGGGAAGAGGGGGATCTGGGGCTGTGCCCAGACTCTTCCTCCCCTGAGCTCTTGGTGTGTGGACAATTGATCTCACCTGGACACGAGGCCAGCTGTTGTCTCTGTTCATTTAATAAATGGGTCTGTTCTTGCCGCACGATCAAATGATTTACCGTGTGCATTTTTTCTTGCTTTCCTGTTTGCTTATTAATTCATTCTCTTGTATGGTGTTTTAGAAAAAGAGAAGATGAGACATGATTTGTCGGCCCCTCCCGTTGGTTCAGCAGAAATTCAGTGCACAGCGGATTCGCCTGCCGTGCCAGCTGCTGGTGGCCCGATGCTTGTCTTCTCGGAACTTACAGTCCCATCAGCCGATCTTTTAACTCACAGCGGAGAAACCAAACTCTTAATAAGTACTTAATAATATGTTAAGAAAAGAGCAAGACTTGGCTTGGAAGCAGACCTTTATTTTGTGTTCCGTGTCCTGCGGCGTGGCTCTGCTTAGATGAGGGAGTGTCTTTGTGTTGTTGTGTCTCGTCTCACAGTCCAACCGCCCCCACCCTTGGATAAGGTGCTCAGCCTGACCTTGCTTTGTACTCCCTTCCTCTGCCGCTCGTTCGGATTTAGATTGATTGGATTTATTTGTTTTCTCTGCAGCGGGTTGATTTCCTTTCTCGTTTTTCTTTACTTTAGGTCCAAATTTTTTTAGAAAAACCCGCTGTTCCCCAACTTCTCCTCCTGGCATCAGGTGGCTCCATGTGGATAGCTCCCACCGGTCTGAAAGTCTTTGTCTTGTTCTGAAGCCAGAGTTCAGGCTGGGTTTGGCATAATCCTCAGAAGAGTAAATATTTAATGGGAATTGGGCCTTTCACATCTGCTTCGGGCAGGTGGTTTTACCTGACACGTCATGTTTGTGTGTATTATATAGCATTCATTCATAACCCTTATTTTGGAAAAGGGGAGAGGTTTGGGGTCCTAAACCAGCAGAGCCTTACCTGCTCCTCTCATTGGGCATGGGGGGAGGAAATGAGGAAAGGTAGTAGGGAGGGAGACTCCTTGGTACTTACAGAGATCCACAGGAATTCCTTTTTTCCTCTATTTGATGAGATGATAAGGGAGAGGATATACGGCGTTCACCATCGTTTTCACCTATGTTGGTCTTAACATCACGGAGGGAGGGGGACTTGGGTGGCTCAGTCTGATAAGCCTCTGCCTTCGGCTCAGGTCATGATCCCCAGGGTCCTGGGATGGAGCCCCCTTTGGGCTTCCTGCTCAGCGGGGAGTCTGCTCCCCTCCCCCCGCCTCTCCCTGACACCCATATTCTCCATCACTCTGCCCTTTCTCTCACATAAATAAATAAGTAATCTTTAAAAAATAAACATACAAGCAAAAATCACAGAGGGAGAAACGCTACTGTGGGGAATAGAATGAAATAGGAACCACGAGAATCCATGAAATCAGGACATTAACTTGTCAAGGGTGAGCTGAGGTTCTGTTTTGCAATAATGTAAACTTTTTTGAGTAATTGAGATAGACTCTAGACATGCTGTAAAGTTAGAGAGGGATGGGGGGCGGACACAGGCCTCCTGCCACATTTACATCCCTGGACGGAGTTGCTCTCAAATTATAGGAAAGGATTCTGAATCAGAAAAAATTTCAAGAATGTATGTCTTTCTAAAACAAAATACAATAAAAGCATGATAAGCCATTTTTGGATTATTTAACATGGTGATTTTTCACTATATTGAGAATTTCTTTGATAATCTCCTTCACTTTAGGGAGTATATTGTCCAGCTTTCCACATTTTTCACATAAGGAACTGAAACTTTAGTTGAATTAAGCATTCTTCAAAGTAGGAGGGAAAAAGTCCTAATTGCATGTGGTTACCATATATTTGATTCTTCATTTTTTTTAAGATTTTATTTATTTATTTGACAGAGATTGAAAGAGAAAGGGAACACAAGCAGGGGGAGAAGGAGAGGGAGAGGGGAAGCAGACTCCTCGATGATCAAGGAGCCCCAAGTGAGCCTAGATCCCAGGACTCTGAGATCATGACCTGAGCTGAAGGCAGAGGCTTAACCCACTGAGCCACCCAGGCATCCAGCTTCATGTTTCTTTTTTTTTTTTTTTTTTGTCAGAGACATAGCGAGAGCGAGCACAGGCAGAGGCAGAGGGAGAAGCAGGCTCCCTGCCGAGCAAGGAGCCCGATGTGGGACTCGATCCCAGGACGCTGGGATCATGACCTGAGCCGAAGGCAGCCGCTTAACCAACTGAGCCACCCAGGCGTCCCCAGCTTCATGTTTCTTAACACAGTTATGAAATGGCCAAAATAAAACCACCAACTGGCTGTACTCAATCAATATTTCTTTCTTTTAATACTTTTATTATATTTCTAATAGTTCCTCAAAAGCTATTGACATGGGTTCAGGTCAGACTTTTTAGAGTGTTGGTTCCTAAACCTATAATCATTGATGGTATTTATGAAAAACGGAGATACCTAACTCATTTCTGAGGACGCCGGTTCGGCGGGACAAGGGTGAAGTCCTGAATCTTCATGCAAGTCTCCTGGGTGGTTTGGATCCATGGATTAGTATACGGGGAAACTCTGCTTTGAGGAATGTCACTACTAGGTAATGGAGACAAGCAAAAGCTCTTGAGTGACAGCTGGTGGCTCACCGGTGGCGTTGTAACTAGGTGGTCCTGAGGATGTTCTTTGGGGGCAGCTGATACTGAGGAGAGAAGAGGAGCATCTCTCCCATCTGTTTTCCCTGTTTTGTTTACTGAAGCAAAACAGAATCGTAAAATATGTCTTTTTTCTGTTCAGTCCTTGTCCTTTTGCATTAATCAGACCAAAGGGGAGAATTTTTTTTTGTCATAAATGGATGTATCTCAGACTCTTAAGTGTTTACTGTCTAGAACAATTTTGGACAAAGTGTAAGTATGTTGATGAATTTCTTATATTCTGGTTGTTTTGGAGTTGACAGCACCTTTGGTTTCTTTAAAATGTATGCTGATTTCTTATGACTAATATATATGCCAAATCTGGACACGTACTTTTCTTTATAAATAATAATAATCATAAAACAATAAGAAACCTTACTTATGTGATTTCAAGCAACAAAATTACTCCTCCGGAAAGTGGCATCAGGGCAAGAGTCTTTGTTGCGGGTGCCAGTGTGTGAGCCTGCCCCACGTATCATTTATTTCTAGGATGTAATTTATGGTTGTCTAGGAAGTACTTTGTATTTGCGATAAGATTATCAAAATATCTTTCATGTTTCTCTCATTTTCATCAGTTCTCTGGGAAGGAATATCGGTTCCATGGCAAGATGCTGGAAGGGGGAGGTTCCCGTGAGCTCTGATTTGTTCTCTGTGAGGGCGGAGGCCGGCCGGGTTCTACAGGGAGAGAGGCTCATGAGCAGAACTTCAGTCTTGGCCAGTCTTGTTCAAGAGGTGGCCGGTGCTACCGTGGCTGACCTCAAGGTTAAGGTCAGGGTTACTTTGGTGCTGAATTGAGCACCCTCTTGGGCGTTGCTGACTTTAACCGGCTTCCGGAGTAATTGATGCCCTGTAATTCTTTGACTCGTAGAACACTAGGTGCAGTTCCCAGACTTTCTGTAATGTAGTCTCGACTGAATTAAAATCTTACTCCAAGTCTGGAGCCAGACCTGGGTTTGGACCAAATCTGGAGCTATGATTCAGGTGAGATGGTTGGAATAAAGGTGATTCTGGTGTGGGGCTGATGACCATTTTTACTTCGTGGGGAGTTAAAATGTGGCTTTTTAAAAAAGATATTATTTATTTATTTGAGACAGAAAGAGAGAGAGAGAATGAGTTGGGGGAAGGGCAGAGGAAGAGGGAGAAACAGGCTCCCCGCTGAGTGCAGAGCCCAATATGGGGCTCAGTCCCAGGACCCTGAGATCATGGCCAGAGTCAGCCGCTTAATTGACTGAGCCACCTGGGTGCCCCTGAAATGTGGCTTTTTAATCCCAGTGCACATCAAGGAAGACCTCCAGGAAGAGAGCCAGGGACCCTTGGTTAGTACAGTCCTTGGATGCTTTGGCACATTACTTTTCTGGGCCACAGGGCTTCTTTGGGAATGCAGTGAAAGTTCAGCATCTTCTCTGCCAGTTTGCCACCAAATTTGTGTTCTCTGGAACCTGAGTGATCCAGTGTTATGGTATGACCTTTCTCCTGGGAACAGTAGCCACAGATAGAAATTTTCCTATAATTGCAAGGATAGGACGAGGCCTGGTTAGGATTCTTGCTCAGATAGGGTGGATGAAGGTAAGACAGGTTCCTTTGAACAATTTGGTCCCATGCTGCCCTGACTGTAGAAGCTTAATCCTTGCCGAAGTTTCAGTTTCCTAAAGCAACCCCCTCACATCTTGGCGGCATTCCGGGGCCTCTGTAAGAGTGGAAACGCTGGTTAGGGTGAGGGGCTCTGGCCCAGCGCTGGCCTGCATTCCTTCCTTTGATGAGCCTGCGGGGCCCTAGTCAACAAGTAGTGTAATCAGGCCTCATGTGCCTCTTGGCACAACATGTGAAAGCACTTAATGTAGGGCAGGAGTTAGCCCCGCCTGGGAGGTTTATCCCCTTGCTGGATAGTAGACGAGGTTTTTTTTTTTGCTTTTATTTTATTTTATTATTTTTTTTAATTTATTAAAAAAATTTTTTTAAAATTTTTTTTATTTAAGCTTTTTTATTTAAACATATAATGTAACCCACCACCATCTCCCAACCCCTCTCCCCACCCACCCCCCTCAGTTTGTTTTATGACATAGCAGCAATGTCCACAATAGCCAAGTTATGGAAAGAACCTAGATGTCCATCAACAGATGAATGGATAAAGAAGAGGTGGTATATATATACGATGGAATACTATGCAGCCATCAAAAGAAATGAAATCTTACCATTTGCGACGACATGGATGGAACTAGAGCGTATTATGCTTAGCGAAATAAGTCACTGGAGAAAGACAACTACCACATGATCTCCCTGATATGAGGAAGTGGAGATGCAACGGGGGTGGGAGTTAAGGGGGTAGGAAAAGAATAAATGAAACAAGATGGGATCGGGAGGGAGACAAACCAAAAGAGAGGGGTATTTTATCAGACTCTGCCACGCTTCAGACTTACTGCCTGAACAGAGACTTCACTGGTCGGGCGTGAGCTCTGTTTCAGACTGGGCTGTGCATGCTGTGCGAGGAAACAGCTGTGTTGTGCCTGTTGAAGCAGCACGGTAGACTTCGCTGTTTCTTTTTGTATCAGAGTACACGGGGAGGATCTCACTCGGGATAGCCACCCATGGCCGCTGGAATAGGACTGGCTCTTGGGTGGTGAGGCTTGGGATGCCAAAAAGCAAAGATGCGTTGTTTTAGATCTCTAAAGGACAAGAACTGTGTCTGTTTGTAACATCTGCCTCAGCTGCACAGCAGGTGTATGATAAAGGAATGCTTGATACTCTTTGTATTAACAATTCTTATTTTGGGGGGCACCTGGGTGGCTCAGTCAGTTAAGTGTCTGCCTTCGGCTCAGGTCATGATCCCAGGGTCCTGGGATCGAGCCCCACATTGGGCTCGCTGCTCAGCAGAGAACCTGCTTCTCCCACTCCCCCTGCCTGCTCCTCTGCTTACTTGTGCTCTCTATCAAATAAATAAATCTTAAAAAAGAAATTCTTGTTTTTATTTATCTGTACTGGGCCAGACCAAGCTACCGTAGCTTCCTCAAACTGCATTCTATCCTTTGCTTCATTTTTGAATGTAGCACATTGTACAGTTTCAATATTAACTGTCCATGTCTAATCATAGCATGGGAAAATGAAAAAGTAAGAGGGTAAAAGGGGAAGGTGTTACTGACATAGTATACCATTCACCAACTTCCTTGTGGATGTGTAGGGACCTCTAGGATATATTTATTTTGTATTAGTAAAAGCTTTTCTTCCCATTACAAGGAAATTAATGGAACTTTGAAATTATAGCCCGAGGATGATTAAAAGTCACTTGGAAAGAACTCCAATTATTCATTCATTCATTAGTTCAGAAAATATTTATTGAGCTCCTAGTATGTGGCCAGTATTGTCCTAGGTACTAGGGTACAGTAAAACAGACAGATGAAATGCTATATTCATGGAACCAAGAGTCTTGATGGAGATGTGATTAAACAGTTATTAAAGAGAATGGGTGAGGGATGGGTTAGTGTTTCAGGTGGGGGAAACAATGTACTTAAAGACTTTGAGAGAGAGAGAGAGGAAGAGAGAAAGAGAGAGAAAGACAGCATATTTGAGGAACTAAAAGGATTTCAGTATGGCCTGAATGTGGAGTGCGAGGAGGGAAGTGGTGAGAGATGAGGTTCAAGAGATAATCCTGGGCTCACTATTTGTCTGAAATTTATCTTAGAGCAGTAGGAATTTATCTTTTTTTAAAAATTTTTAAATAAACATATAATGTGTTATTAGCCCCAGGGGTACAGGTCTGTGATTGCCAGGTTTACACACTTCACAGCACTCACCATAGCACATACCCTCCAGTAGGAATTTATCTTAAAGTAAAAATTTATCTAAAGCAGTGAGTTTTTGAGCTAGAGATTGATGTGATCAGATTTGTAGTCTCATAAAGATACTGGTGTTAGGACTATGGCTGGAGAGCAGATTAGATGGGGCTAGAGGGAAAGACAATGGCTTTGATCAAGATAGTAGTCCTGGGGTACAAAGGAGTAGGGATTTGAGAGATGTTTAGGAAGTAAGGCCAATAAGACTTGGTAATTGAAGAGGAATCAAGGATGACTTCCAGGTTTCTGGGCTCTGGCCACCTGCGTAAATAGTGATGTGATCCAGTGAGAAAGTGAGCCCAGGAGAGGAGGAGGAATGAAGGAAGTTTTGAACAAACTCACTCTGACACATCTATAAAAGCCAAAGAAGATATTGATTAGGCGAGTGCATTTTAGGGTCCGGAGGTGAAGAGAGAGGTCTTGGATGCAGATTCTGAACTGAGAATGTTGCAGTAAATCCATGAAATAAAGAAACAATCTGGGAAACGGTCCATGGATTCCTGCTGTGTGAACTTAACCCCAAATAAGAGTGACAGCGCAGAGATGTCTCTGACAACTGGAGGGATGTAATAAATAATCGCAGGGTCTAGAGAAAGTCAGTTTTCATGGTAATCACGGATGTTTTCAGGCCAGTGTAATTCCTTCTAAAATTGCCCTCCTCACTTCCGCCCACCTGAAACCACCATGGTCCCTCGCCGATCTTAGGATGACGTCCAGATTCCTTAGCCTGATTGCGAAAGCCCTGTCCTAATTTCATCTCTCCCCAATTTTCAACTCTTCCCACTCCACTCTTTTTTTTTTTTTTCTTTAAATCTCTCATTTTCCAGTTTGGCCCCTATTTACTGATTTCCCTGAGCATGAAGCTGGTGTCTTACTTTGGTGGTCTGCGCATGATGGTCCTTCCCTGGATTCTTGGCTTGTTCTTCCATACCTGGTAACTCCCGTGTGTCTCATTCAGAGCTCTGACCAGGTGCTTCTCCTTGTGACGCTTTCCCTCTCCCCTGAAGACAGCATTACTCGCTCCTTGCTCTCCTCTCCCTCGTACACACTTCTTTTACCCCATACAGTGCTATCTTTTTGTTTTGTTTGTTTTTCTTTGCATTTCTGTCATCCCTTCCAGACATTTAAGTTCCTTATTGACACCTCATTGACAGTGACCGATTTTCCTCCCATTACGTACCCAGCATCTGGCATAGTGTCTGGCACATTCCAGATGCTCAGTCAATTCTGAACTGGAGTGATTGCATTAAGCTTCAGGTATCCATACAGGGTCGGTTATAGGAACATAGGAACTATCGACAGGATTTTTATGTGTCTAATAGCTTCAGTAGCACTGATTACAAACTCGGTGCCCTATACCTGTTGTTAGCAACAATGGGATGAATCTAATGCAGCCATATCAGTACTTAAACGATTTTGGGCTTTGTTGTCTCCAAAATCATTTTGATTCAAATCTTAGCTTTATTTTCCATCTTTCTGTCTTAAAGAGTTGAAGTTGTCAAATTTGTAACCAACTCAAAATCCTATTCAACTTAAGAATATTCAGTCATTGATTGACCGTTGTTGAGTATCTTCTGTGGGTTCAGCACTGAGGGTTTAGGGAAAAGACATGGCCCCATCTCAGACAGCTTATATCTTCAGGAGAGAGTTTGCTGGGGGTTTTAGTGTTGATGGCCGTTATTTCTGCTAGCCATTGAAGCTGCAGTACCAAATGAACCAAGTTCTTGGTTCCACTATTTTCTGATTTCTTTCAGGTATTATTAACACATGAACTAAAAATGATGGTTTTCTTTTTTTCTTAAGCTATGCAAGTTTTTGAAGATTTGCTACATTCTCATGTGCTTTCATTGTGCCTTGGGTGAAAATGTTTTGTTGGAGGATTAGTTCTTTCCAGCATTAAAATTCTGATATTGATATATAATCACGTAGGATTTGATATGGCGGTTTAAATTTAGAGAAAACTCAACTCGATGGCTTTGATCAAGCCAGGCTCAGCTTTAGACTTTTGTCTCAGCTCAGCTTTCCTTGAGCATTCCTTACCCCATCCGGACTCTTTTTCTCTTTTCCTTTCCCCCTGCTTCCATTGTTCACATCCACACCATACAGTCGTTAGACTCTTTCTTTTGATATAAGACAAGGAACGCATTTGTGTCTTTATGATGCCAGGGGAATTATGTAGCCTGGCGAGAGGAATGACTATTGAATTAAAAATGTCTGTGCTCAGTCTTCCTAATAAAAGCAGCATCAGCAGAAGCCCAGACTGCTCAAGATTCCTGAAACTGCAGTGTGTACCACGCAGAGAAGATGGGTGTGTTAGCCTCACTTATGAGCCTCTGCCCAGGGCTGAGATCTGCAATTCGAGGAACTTTGGAGCACTGGAGCACTGTTCCCGGGAGTGACTAGTAGCACAGCTTTGACTGGGAAGAAAAAAAAAGTTAACGATTGGTTGCTTATTCATGCGTGTGTCCTACACGAACTGGGAGATCTCAAATTATGTCGCCGTCATTCACCAGAGCTTTAAATCAACAACTATGTAATGACTTCAGCATGGACTTAAGTAGTTGCTGATAAATAGGTACCTGGGACCATCTCTGTGGAGGCAGTTTTATTAAATGAATTCATTAAGCAGACTCTTAAAGCTCCGTATTATTTCCTTGTGGTCCCAAACCTGGCTTGTGAAATCCCTTTGTTTTCTCTTGCTGGGTATGGCTTGGGTCTGGACAGTGGTGCCTGTCAATATTGGCTTGTGTTTCTTGATGGTTTTTCACCAGATCTGCTACTATTCAGGGTCCTTGTGCAGAGCAGGTGCTGCCTGGAGAGGATGTGGGGAGTCAGGAGAGGCAGCCCGTGGCTAACTTTTACTTCAGGTTTGGCTGAGAAAATAATCCATTCCTGTTTCATTTGAGAATTTGTTTAGTATTTATCCAAGAAATCGGTCTTTGTTAGGTGCCCTTTCTCAAAACAAAACAAAGCGTCTCTGGCAATAGGAGCAATGCATGGCCGCCATTCCGAAGCTGGTATCCAGAGCTGTTAGCGCAACGATGGCGAACTCTGGTAGGTGCATGGCCAGTGTTTGTGGGTTGAATGCACGAGTGGCCATCTCAGTTTAAATACTGCAGAACTGTGGGCTCCTTTTTGGACCGGGCACGGAGACAACTAGAGGAATAGGAGTGTCTAGAGGTGCAGGAGAAAAGAACCATTTTAGATTAATTTAGGTAATTCTAGAGACAGGGGGGGATAGTTAGAGAAGAGGTGAAGAGAGAATTGCCTGGGACAGAAGAAGGAATCTCCCTCTTCCACTGAGAAGCTGAAAAGAACAAATGGTCGTCGGTTCAGGCAGTAAATTTGGCGGGGGGTGAGGAGGCGATGGGAGCGTGCTTGGGTGCCATTGGGGTGGTTTGCATGTGGAGACGAAGGGCCCCTACAGAGAGTGGCTGACGTTGGGCAGAGCCACTGAGTGGAAGGGGAGTTTCTGATTTGGATCGGCTACACCAGGGCTGACGCTCAGGGCCTGCAGGAAAGGAACGGTGTTTAGATTTGGAACTGTCTGCTGGCCAGGCACCTTTCGTTGTTCTCAACTTCTGACCTCCCAGCGGCTCGGCCATGCGTAAGTCAACCTAAACCCCTCCAGCTGGACGCCCAGTCAGTTGCTCTGCCTCGTTAGAATTGCGGCTCTAACTCCTCATCATGGCTTTTGTCTTCCCATAGCTCTGCACTTTTGCAAATGGATTTCTGCGTAAGGAATCCAGGGCGGGACCCAGCCCTCCATGCCTTTTCTTCTTTCCTGCCTTTGGACAAGCAGCCTTCGTTGCTCCAGCTTGCGGGTTGGACTTAAGACAGAAGGAGCAGACCTAGGACGAATAAAAGGATAAGAGACCTGGTCAAGGGTCCAGTGGTGATTGAAATCACGGACACACAGTGTCTGTCAGTGTTGGTCTCATTGCGTGCAGCGCCCGAAACCTCAGACTTGGGGTTTGATCCCAAGTTAGGGGCTTGTGGGGAGCGATGCGGCAAGATACATGGATGAAGAAGAGAAGAAAATTGGCAGAAGTCTCACTGAAGTAACATTCCGTGGGGTCCACTGTGGGGTTGGAGAGACGCCAGTGACAGATAGGCTATCAAGATAGGCTATCAAGACTGAGAACAGAGGAGGTCTAAGATGACCAAGATCCTGGTAGGGCCCAAGTATAGGGGAAATTATGAACAGACGTGGAATTGGGAATTCCTGCCTCACTCCCAATTTTATGGGTTGTAGACAACCCTTTCATCTAGGTCAACTCGCTCACCTTATTGAAGATGTAGGTATAGAGTGAGGAGTCACGGTCGTGTTAGAAGTTGGAGTAGGTGACCCAAAAGAGCTTTTCGAAGTCCATGATTCCATTATGTTCTAAATGGAGAAAGAAAGAAAACTTAAATGACTCGCTTGATCAGTGATGACAACAGAAACACAGTATGTCTTTAACTTTGTGTAGCCTTCTTTTCTTTTTTCCAGCCCCGTTCATCTTGCATGTGCATTTTCGATATCTGACCTGGAGAATTCCTGAACTGTGCCTCTGGGAGGGCATGGTGTTCTCTGACATGCTGATGCCACTATTGAGAGTTTTTTTCTTTCTTTTTTAATGGAGTATTTTATTATTCTTTTCCTCAGAAGTAGTTATTTCAAAGTCAGGCTTCCATTATAGGTATTCATGCGGTGAGGGCTCTTTGACAAGTTCCTTCAGAACATAACTAACAAGACTATTTTTACCTTGATGGTAGGCATGTGTCGTGATACATGTTCTGAGTTCTTAAGAGCTGTTGGATGCATACAAAGGTGTAGCATCCTTTCTTTGGACCTCAGAATTCTTTATTTCTCCTCCTCTTAGGTGCTCCTGGTAAAGACTTTGGTCCTAGGGACTTTCCCCTTCATCTTTGACCCATTTTCTCTAGTTTATTTCCCTGTCACTTGTCCCTCCTTCTCACGCCGATAGGATATTGCTGTGACTTCCAAGTGCTGGGCCTGTAATCACATCATTTTTACTTGTAGGGTTAGTTTTGGTCTCTTGGAAGTCATTGATCCATTACTTGGCAATGAGAACAAACGTAGAAAGCCCAAGAAACTCGGAGAAAGTTGCTGCTCTCTCTTTTTTCTCCTGCCAGAATTGCTGCTTCATGACAGACAATTCAGAGGTGTTTCTGTGAGCTTGGGTCAATCCTGTGTGCTTACCTGCCAGTTGCAAGTCCCCATGCGACCTAAATCTACATGTGACTTACCAATTATAGGAGCGTGTTAATAAATAACAGTTTTCATGTCCTAGATATGGAAATAAGTGCCTTATGTGCATTGTTTTATTTAATTTTCAAAACAGTTGTCTGTGGTAGGTGCTGTTCCTATCCTTTATAAACGAAGAATCAAGTTAAACCACTTACTGAAAGCCATTTAGCTAAGTGGTGTTGGTGAGATTTGAGTCCTCCAGCCTAAGTTCAGAGTTAAGGAAAATGCTCCTTTTTAAGTACGGATTTTGATAGCTGGAAAGGACGGTTGCATGCTGGCAGTGTTTAACCGCGTCAGATTCTTACACTGTAAGCGGTGTGATTGAGCTGACTATGTATTTGAGACCTATAGTAACAAACCATGTTTTAAAAGAAAAATGAAAACCAAAAGTTCCTCCTTCACTTGCAAATGGAAACAAATTTTGATCCACTTTGCTGATGTCTTTCTCAAGTGGCATTTCTTTCTTTCTTTCTTTCTTTTTTTTAATATTTTATTTATTTATTTATTAGAGAGCGAGCACAGGCAGACACAGCGGCAGGCAGAGGCAGAGGGAGAAGCAGGTTACCTGCCAAGCAAGGAGCCCGATGTGGGACTCGATCCCAGGACGCTGGGATCATGCCCCGAGCCGAAGGCAGCTGCTCAACCAACTGAGCCACCCAGGCGTCCCAAGTGGCATTTATTTCTAAAACTCTTGCTATTATACTTAATTTTTCTCTTCCATTTTTGCCTCTTTCCATTTCTTTCTGGTTTTTTTTTTAATCTCTTTTCCTTTTTCCTTTTTCCTGCTCTTGTGTTCCCTTTTTCAAAAAAAATCTCTCAGAATATCTTCTTAATAGGAGTTTCAGGTGCATGCATGAATTATTTATTGTTACTGCCCTATGTTTCTGCAGTGGATTTGTGGAGAAGTTTCTCATGAGGGCACCATCTGTAATTATTAATGACAGTTACAAACTGATCTGAGGAAGAAGCTTGGAAACATTTGAGCTATTTCTTGCAAAATTCTGAATACCTATGTAAGGATAAGATGGATGGGAAAAGGCATTCCAGGAGACACCATCTTCCCAGATGGGTATACCTATGGCAGGAGCCCAGGTCATGTGCAAGAATTTCATCATGAGCACAAATTAAGGATTCTAGAAGAGTTTTTTTTTTTTTAACTTTAGATATGTTAAGAAGTTTCCATTTTTGTTTTCTCATTAGTGTCCATTTTAAATGGGTCATATCTCAAGGGCATGTCCATACGGTTGGGCAGGTTGTGCATTGCACAATTCTAAAGAATGCCATTTATATTTCTACAAACCTGTAAATGGAGTCTGGACTGAGGGTATACAGTCAATTCTCATTATTTGCAATAGTTATATTCTATAAAGTCACCACAAACACTGAATTACCTTTGCTCCTAGAGGATGCCTAGGTATGTATGTATGTAAGTAAGATATCACATTTTTTAAAAATTGAAATTCAAGTTGTTAACAATATTTTTATCAGCTGATCAGTATATGACCTTGGTTTATGTGCATTTCTGTTTAAAGACACCTCATTTAATATATATTGTTGATTCATTAACACTGAACTCATGACCAACGGCACTATAACTCATGTCTTAACAAGCAATATACAGATCTTCTCTGTAAAGCATTTCACAACCTTCTTGAGTTTAGAAACACTGGACAGCACTTTAGCACTACATTTGGAGAATGTTTTAAATAGCAAAATCATCAGTAAAAAAGGCAGAAAAATGTGAAAAAAACCACAATACTAAAAAGACTGCAAAAAAGGATACTTTTTTTTTTTTTTAATAGTATGGGAGCTAAAACAAGAAGGTAAATAGTTTACCTTTGACCTCAGCTGGGAATGTGCATTATAGGTGGCTCAAATTTTTTGCCAGTCTGTGCATGTTCATGAATGACCATGAAGGTGTATAAGTATTGACTTGGGGGTTACAAATAAATTTTAGCCAGTAGGTGAATTCACAGATATGGAATCCATGAATAATGAGATCACGGGCTGTCTGTTTTTTTAACTAAGACCTGGGAGAATACAAGGGAGATTTCGGGTTGGGACTGATCTTTTGGGAGGTAGGATTATAGCATTTAGAGTTGGGGGGATCTTTAGCTGCCAGCCAGCCTAATTTCTTCAGTTCTTAGATGAGGAAGAAACTCAAAGACATGGGACTTGTTGAAGGCCACACAGCTAGCTAATGCAAGGCAAGCAAACATTTGAGCTGGAATAGTAGTTCAGGGGGACCCAAGTCTTGACGTGCCACACAGATGTCCTGTCCCTGTCTGTGTGCCATGGTGAGAATCCCCACAGGACTTTCTGCTTTGTTAAAAGAGGAGGGCAAGGAGGATGGTGTCACTAACCAGCTCTTCCAAATCTGGGCTTCTCTCTCAATCCATTGGGGCAGATATAACCGAAAACTATAGACTGCGTGGCTTGTAAACAGTAGAAATTTATTTCTCATAGTTCTAGAGGCTAACAAGTCCAAAATCAAGGCCCTGGCAGATTCGGTATCTGGTGAGACTTGCTTCCTAGTTCATAGATAAACACCTTCTCATTCACTGTAACCTCAGCCTGGTAGAAGGAACCAGATCGCTCTCTGGAGCCTCTTTTATAAAAGCACTAATCCCATTCTTGAGGGCTCCATGCTTATGACCTAATCACTCCAAGGACCCCCATCTCCAAATGCCGTCATGTTGGGGATTAGATTTCAACATATGAATTTGAGGGGAGATACACAAACATTCAATCTTTGGCAACGTCAAATTCTTCATTTGAGAACTGTTTTTTGTTTTTGTTTTTGTTTTGTTTTCATATTTGCTGTGTGTCGGAACATGGTAGGTGCTAGAATACTGGGGGTGAATGATACCTCTCAAGAAGCTAGTAGCCAGTAGAATGCCTTCACGGGGCGGGGGGGGGGCGGGCACCAGCACACACAAGGCTTGAGACCACTGGCACTGTACCATCTGGAAGAAAAATTCCTTTCCCAGCAAAAAAAAGCTAAGGAACTACTTTTAATGTAATTTCTCAAAATCCTAGGAAGCCTCTCTCATGTCATCCAGTTAGCAATGGGTTTCCTGGGCTGGACTGTTACTTAAATGGCTTTTTTAGTCTTTTGGTTCATTTTTTTTCCTCAGCTAAAGAAAACATGTAAAGCCTCTGACAGAGTCTAATATTAGCCCCTTATGTAGCCTCAGTAAAATGTCCAGAGACATTTTATAGGCCCTGTTGGTTCTAGAGAATTATTTGGACCAGTAATTCTTACTTATTAAATGCTAAGTAAAATAACTTCTTTAATTATACGTGTGTATCTGTGTATTTCTGTCCACATATAAGTATGTTTTTCCTTCTCTCAACCATAAAGAATGGAAGAGACAATGTTTGACTATGTAGCTTTTCTTGAAGATTATAGATTTTTAATATTTTTGTCATTAACATGTCAATTATGTTCATTCTGCTTTTACTCCAAAGAGATGACGTTCTCATCAATTTAAGATTATTCATTTGTTTTTTTCTAAAAATTTATTTATTTGAGAGAAGGAGAGAGAGAGAGAAAAAGTGAGCATGCAGGCATGTGGGGCAGGAGCAAAGGGAGGAGGAGAGAGAAAATCTCAAGCAGACTCCACACTAAGTGTGGACCCTGACGCAGGGCTCGATCCCATGACCCTGAGACCATGACCTGAGTCAAACCAAGAGCCAGATGGTTCAAAAAAAAAAAAAAAAAAGTCAGACACTTAACCCACCGAGCCACCCAAGCACTACCGGATTGTCATTTGTGGGTGACTCCTTATCCTCTCTTAGAGCTGGAGACGACTGGCAAGGGAATCTCCAAGTACTGTCTGGGGAGGCTGCACCAAGCCCCAAGGGAAAGTGCCTCACGTCTGCTGTGTAGCCCTTGGCACCGGCAGTTACCGTTTCACTCACACTCTGAAGGAATGGTGAGCTCTAGCATCCGTGTGTGTGGCAGCGTGAATAGTGAGATGGGGTTAGGTTGAACTGTGCTCTCTTCTGGCTTCCATGTCACCTTTGGTACATTTTGTCTTTAAGATTTTATTGATTTATTTGAAAGAGAGAGAGGGAGAAGATCACGAGCAGGAGGAGGAGGAAGAAGCAGGTTCACCACTGAGCAGGGAGTCTGACGTGGGGCTCGATCCCAGCATCTCAGGCACGTTACTGGGTCCCCTCCGCTTCCAGAGTCTCCCTGCGCCATGGTGATAGTAAGACGAAGCTCACCAGGTTGTTAGGAAGATTAATGCAGGTAACGGTGAACACGCTTAGTGCAGTGCCACGCGGGGAAGGCTGGCTCAGTCGTAGTTTTGGTCGTAGTGAGTGGCCCGTGAGTCTGGTTACGATCAGTGGCCATGGGCACTTACTGTGCGCGGGTTTAATCTAAGGTGGAGCTTGGGATCCTGGATTCCCCCATCCAGTCCACGCCTGGCTTCTGTAGCTGCCCTCAGGCTGCGGGCGCGTCTGGTCCCATCTTTTGGCCCCGGAGAGCCTCACTTCCCGTTTCACCGGAGGCTCTGGTGTCCCGCAGCCTGGCACTTGGCCCTGCCGCTGCCCTCATTTTGAGTAGCCGTAGTGATCATCACATCTAATAAGCACTCCTCTGATCTGTGTTTTTGTTTTGTGTAAACGTGGGGCTTAGCTACGGAAAGCTAAGGATGATTCTAGAGAGCCGCTCGGCTCCAAGGCCAAGAACCGAGCTGTTTTGTTTCTGGAGGGCCCCGTGCCAACCTCTGGTGAGGACACGGTCAGAAGATTAGGGAAAAGCAGCCCAGGGATCAGCGGTTTTACAGATATGCCGCAAGGCTCATCCAGGGTGTGTGTGGAAGACTACCCAGAGGGTTATGCAGTTTCCCTTCACTGTGAGCTCTTGCTGCTGCTTTCATAATCAGATTGGTTTCTCAGCCTTGATAAAAAGATCACAGCTCTTACGTAATAATGCCTTGTCACATACCACTGTGTGTTTGTGAACAAGTGACTTAATCTCTCTGAGCCTCAGTTTCTCTCGCTATAGGATGGTGGGACAGTTTTAGTACCTATCTCTTACGGTTGTCCTGAGAATTCAGTGAGCTAAATATGTGCAAATGAATGCGCATGAGATAGTGTGAGATCATGAACTTAGCTCAGTGCTTGTCTCCTATCAGAGTAAACATCTGATAAATGTTGGCTGACAATGTTTAAGTTGCCATTGAACTATAGTTAATAAAATAAAGCTTGATCTTCCTTAATCTTAAATAAGTAAACACTGACTGAATACCGAGGCTCTCTCTATTCCTGGGATTCATGAGCAGCTACCTTGTGTGTGTGTTCACACCTGCATACGCACTGATAGGAAGGTCTGCGCATCTCTGTAATTACATTAGAATGATCTAGCTCACTGAGAGTTCACAACTTGGGTCTCATGGACTTGCCTAGTTTGGGAAAGCGATAGTGTTCTTTGGAGGTGAGTCATCCCTCCACCTCAGCTGCCAAAATAATGGGCTGCCTTCTGCAGCAGTCACTAGAGAGGAGGGTAGCTCAGTGCCAGCCTCGGATGGGTGGGGAGGCAGACACATATCAGACCTGAGAGCTGAAGAACAGGGCCTCGGAGTGTCACAGCAAGGATACAGAGGAATAAAGAAGGAATTTGGGGCATAACCAGAAATGAACACTTAACAGACTATTGAAAATGTGATGGGGTAGGTGATAAAATCATTCTTCAAAGTTTTTCTCCTATTTTATATTTGGGATCCCCTTCTTACAAATTACAACTTTTTAGCTATGATTGGTATAAAAAGCAATTTTCAGGAGACCTGAGCCAACATTCCACAGTGTGATGCTCTATTTGTGGGGAAGAGTCTGGGTTATAGAATATTAAGAATCTGCTAAGCACTGAATGCTGCATTAGCATAAATAAAATAATGTTTTAGCTTTTAAAAGGATTATAGTTGATAACACTGTATTGTATAATTGAAATTTACTAAGATTAAAAATGAAATGTCCTCAGTGCACCTGGGTGGCTCAGTCATTAAGTGGCTGCCTTCGGCTCAGGTCATGATCCTCAGGGTCCTGGGATCGAGCCCCACATCAGGCTCCCTGCTAGGTAATCTCCCAATCTCACTCCCCCTGCATGTGTTCCTTCTCTCACTGTATCTCTCTCTTTCAAATAAAAAAATAAAATCTTAAAAAAAAAATGAAATGTCCTCACCAAAAAAAAAAAAAGATAAATATATGAGGTGATGCATGTGTTCATTAACTAGATGAGAGGACTCCTTTCATAAGGCATAATATATCAAGTCACCATGATGTACACTTCAAATATCTTACAATATTATATAAAAATTTAATACATATGTATAAATGGTAGTGACTCTTTAATAAATATAAACAAAATAACATTTTCATGTCTACCAAATTAATTAAATGTTCCTTAATAATTTTACTTAACTATTTAATCATGTTCAAATTTCTAATTGTTTTTGTTTTCCCTTGGTTTGTTTGTAAGTACCCATATTAGGGCCAGAGATTATGATTGACTGCTTTCCATTTTCTTTAATATACTTTTTAAAAAAAATTGTGCTTTTCTTTTGTATATCTAATGCAGACGCCCTCAATGTAAACACGATTAGCCTCCTAGCTCTTACAGGAACTTGTTGTATGGCCATGAGCAAATTACTTCATTTCTCTGAGCCTCGGTTTCCAAATCTGTAAAATGATTGTGTTGAGCTAGAAGACCTTTAAAGTCACCTCCAGTTCTCAAATTTTGCAATGACCTAAACTGTTAGCAAGGAATAAAAGATATTTAAACTTTTTTTTCTTTTAAGAGAGGATATGGCTTTTGGAAAGGTCACAAATCAGAGCCACAGATAAAATATTGGATGATGGGCCATGATGGGCTGGGACTTTTCTTGTTTTTCTGGAAGAAATTCTACCCTCATGGAAGTTGATATTTGATTTATTAGAGTATACACACTATCCTTTTTAGCCTTATTTTAACTGAGCATAGTCCAGGCCTGAATTGAAGTGGGTTATGGGGGGGGCACTTATTTGGGATTTCATTTTAAAAATTTGTTAGGGGAATTCTTTGAGTCATGGTAAACTCTGTTATCACAAACCTATGCTCTCACTAACAGTAACTAGAAAATATGGACAAACTATGAAAAATCTTCTATTTAAAGGCATAAGAGGACTATTAAGATAGTAAGAAATTATAGGACCAAGATCTCAGAGGGGAAGGGTCCAAAAGTGGTGGTTGAGAGTCTAAGAAGTCTGGCACAGCTTTTAATATAATAATGGGGCTAATGGAAGACCAAAATGATCACCTGAGAATGATGATGGTGAATACCCAAACCTTTCATTTGAGAACTTGATTCCTACACCCTAGGAATAAGAGTGAGCAGGAAATAACAGAAATCCCTAGTTGGATTAAAATGGTTTGGAATTTCCGATGTATTTAGGCTATCTACTTACCAGAAGTAAAATTATTCCTCTCTAGAAGAAGATAACATCATCCAGAGCCTCCGGTGAGCTCTACCCCTTTTTTATATAAAATGTTCTGTACTCAAGTAGAAATAGCCTGCCATATAGCAAGACAAGATGAAACTTAAAAAATAATCTTTAAAAATATAACAGAAAAAGACCCACGAGGGTCTCAGATAATGAAATGATCATATTATCAGATAGGCTTCATAATAACTATGATTAATGTGTTCAAGGAATTAAAACGTAAGGCTGAGAGCCACCTACCTGGGTCAGTGGGAAGAGTGTGTGACTCTTGATCTTAGGGTCATGAGTTTGAGCCCTATACTGCTATAGAGATTACTTAAAAAATAAATAACTAAAAAGGCAAATGAAAGGTAAGGCTGAGAATTTCAGTAGATAACTGGAAACCAAGAAAATGAACCAAATAAAAATATGTAATTAAAAAAATACAACAGCTGAAATTAAGAACTTAGTGAATGGCTTTAGCAGTAGATTTGACACCCTTGAAGTTTAGTGAACTGAATGATAAAGCGGAAGAAATTAGTCTCAAGAACAGAGAACAAAAAGAAAGGAAAATACAGAAAGCAGTGTAAGAGACAAATGAGATCTGGTGAAATGTTCAGAATTAATGTAACTGGTGTACCAGAAAGTGAAGAGAGATGGGATGGGAAAACAGCAGTTAAAGAATAATGAGGGAGAGAGAACAGATAATCCGCCTGAGTCCTGCACTGGACACAGGACAAGAAGGATGTTAATATACATACTGATGCCCAAGAAAAGAGATCATAAAACCAGCCAGAAAATAGAGACATATTACTTTGAAAGGAGAAACAAGTTACTAAGACGATTTTTCAAAAGAAACAATGAAAGCCAGGAAACAATGTGAAGATCTTTTTTTAAAAGTTGTGAAGGAAAACCATCGTCATTATCGAATTCTATACCTAGCCAAAATGTTCTTCAAACATGATTTGCAGACAAATCTGAGAGAATTTATTGTCAGCATATCTACCTTAAAGGAAATCCTAAAAGATGTTCTGAGGCAGTAGGAAGCTGATAGGGAAGCTCAGAGATATCGGAAGGAATGAAGAACAACAAAAAGAGGGATAGGTAAGTGAATCTAAATTTAAATCTATGTGATTATGACTTCAGAAATAATAAAAAAATAGTCTTAAAATATATATAAAATTAAAATATACAACAAACAGTACTTGGTTTGGGAGGAGCTAAACGGAGAAAAGGTGTTCTAAAGTCCTTGTATGATCTAGAAAGTAGTTAAAAATACTAATTTAGCGTAGACTTTAATAAGTCAAGAATGCATGTTGTGGTTACAGCATGAGTTATAGTATCAGCTAAAAGAATAGTTAAGGAATGCATAACTAACAAGCAAATAAAGGGTGAAATAGAATAATAAAAATTCTTGATAGATCCAAAATAAGGCAAGAAGAGAAAAAGGAGCAAATATAAAGCAAATAATAAGGTGGAAAATTTAAATATAAGTGTATCTGTAATTCCATTAAATATAAAATATTAAGGCTTTCCATCAAAAGATAAAGTAATCAGACTGGAAAAACAAATGAAAAAACCTAACTATAAGTTGTTTACAAGAAACACATCTTAAATATAAAGATTCAGAAACACTGAAAGTAAAAGTTTGGAAAATGAAATACCACTCAAACACTAAACAAAAGAAAGCCATATATCTTATGATACCTTTAAAAAAATTATTCCTTATTTATTTATTTGTTTGTTTATGTATGTATATATGTATTCATTCATTCATTCGTTCATTCATTTTAGAGAGAGAGAGAGAGAGAAAGAGAGAGAGCAAGGGGAGGGGAGGGAGAGAGCTGACTCCCTGCTTCAGGGAGTGCAGAGCCCGGAGCAGGGCTCTGTCTCCCAAACCTGAGATAATGGCCTGAATGAAATCAAACATCAAAGGCTCAATCAACTGAGCCACTCAGGGGCCCCTAGCTTATGGTATCTTAAGGCAAGAAGAATGACTAAGAATGGTATTTCAAGGATAAAAGGATCAGTCCACCAGGAATATGTGTTTCTTTTAAATGTGTATGTATCTAAAAACATGGCTTCAAAATGGGCAGAACTGCAAGAAGAAATAGACAAACCCACAATTACGGGGGGAGATTTTAACATATATTTTGCAGTAACTGGTAGATAAGTGGATAGAAAAATCAGAAATGTAGACTACATGAATAAATTAATCAGCCTGTCCTAATTGGTATATTGTATGCAGAACAATGTACACTCTTGGAAAATATATATTTCTTTCCAGTGCACATTGTACATTTGCCAAAAATGAACATATGCCAGGTATAAAGCAAAGTTTTAATTTTCAAAAAATTAAAATCTAGAGAGTACACCTTGGAGCACTGAGAAATCAGTGAGAAATTGATGACAAAACTGCTTTGTAAATTCCCAAATATTTTGGGGAAAATCAATATTTTTCAAAATAATAGGTCAAAGAAGAAATCACAAGAGAAATTAGAAACCATTTTGACCAGAATGATATGATAGACATATTACAGCTAAATATATGTTACATCTAAAGCATTAAATAGAGAGAAATTTATAATCTTAAAGATATACTTAAAAATAAGGTGCACCTCGCTTGCTCAGTTGGTGCAATGTGCAACTCTTGATGTCAGGGTTCTAAGTTCGAGCCCCACACTAGGTGTAGAGATTACTTAAAAAAACACATATAAAAATAAAATTTTAGGGACACCTGGGTGGCTCAGTCGGTTAGGTGTCTGCCTTTGGCTCCCATCTTGATCCCAGGGTCTGGGATCCAGCCCTGGATTGGGACCCCTGCTCAGCGGGGAGCCTGCTCTCCCTCTCCTTCTGCCCCCTCTCCCCTGCTCAAATAAATAAATAAATATCTTAAAAAAATAAAATTTTAAAAAGAGAGGCTGAAAATTCTTAGGAAGTGGAGAAAAGAATAATAAATGAAATGTGAAGAAAGTAGTAAGAAGAAAATAACAATTATAGGATAAGATATTAATGAAATAGAAATAAATACACAATAAGGAGAACCAACAATGTCATAACCTTGTGTTTTTGGAAAGACAGGAAAAACTGATAAACTTTTTTTTTTTTTTAAAGATTTTATTTATTTATTAGTTAGAGAGAGAGAGAGCGAGCACAGGCAGACAAGAGAGGCAGGCAGAGGCAGAGGGAGAAGCAGGCTCCCTGCCGAGCAAGGAGCCCGATGTGGGACTCGATCCCAGGACGCTGGGATCATGACCTGAGCCGAAGGCAGCCGCTTAACCAACTGAGCCACCCAGGCATCCCTGATAAACTTTTTATAAGACTGTACTCTCTGACTTTGGAGAATTATTACTTCAGCCAGACATGTATTCCAAAATCACCATTGCTGCTTAACCCTCATCTTTTCTTTTCCCTCCTCCTTCTTATTTTAAAAAATTTATACACATATAGTTTTTTTTAAAAACTGGTACTTTGGTAGCCTTTATATATCTTTGCTCAATCAGCTTGAAGAGGAAATTACTTTTTTCATTATAAAATGATTTATGTTCATTGGACAAAGTATAAATATGCAAAAGGAAGATTTACTGGAAAACATTAAATCCCAGATAATTGCTTTTGATGTATATTCTTTGAAGCTCATTTTTTCCTCATAGATTCTCATATATTTACAAGAATGGGATCCATGTGTATCCTGTTCTATAATTTTTTTCACTTAATATATGTATAATGACTATTTTTCCATGTCATTAAATATCTCTTTTTACTGAATAATAATCACACGACCTAATTCACTCCAGTGTGCCGTTACATGTATTTAGCAATATTTCTGCTAGTAAGAACAGTGCTGTAGGAACATTCTTGTAACTAAATCTTTGTGCAAATTACTGATTATTTCCTGTGGATAAGTACCTGGCAGTAAAATTGCTGAGAGGGAAAAAAAAAATACTCCAGTATTTATGGTTCAGTTGCCTTCCAGAAAGATTGTGCCAAGTCCTGGGGCACCCGGGTGGCTCAGTTGGTTAAGCGACTGCCTTCAGCTCAGGTCATGATCCCGGAGTCCCGGGATTGAGTCCCGCATCGGGCTCCCAGCTCCATGGGGAGTCTGCTTCTCCCTCTAACCTTCTCCCCTCTCATGCTCTCTCTCACTCTCACTCTCTCTCTCTCTCTCTCTGAAATAAATAAAATCTTTAAAAAAAAAAAAGATTGTGCCAAGTCCTAATCTCATCAGCGTCAACAGTGTGTGAGGGTACCATGTCCGACTCTGTCTCTAACATTAAGCGTGCTCTTTCAATATAAACTTCACCTCGTTATCTTATCCTGAAAGTGCGGAGTCAGAGTTTCCCAAAGGATGACGGTACAGGGCATTGAAGCGAGAGAACTTTGAAAAATGCCTGATTCTGGGTGGAGAGCTCGGGGAAGGGGCAGTGATTGGAGTAAGGATGCTCTTCTTGTTCAGTGATTTGCACAGTTAATTTCTAAGAGCAGTTAATGGGCCAGAAGCCATCTACAAACCAAGAGAGGTGAAAGCATAGTTGTTTTTTTATTCTGTACTTCAATTGTTAATATTCCTTTTAATTTTTTTATTAGTACATAGTTCACCTGAGGGGAGGGCAGGGGGGTGAAAGGAGGCTTACGGAGCCTCACGGAGCTATCAGAAGCCCTTAAGTTGGATCATGGCTGCAGGCAGGGCTTGTTTTAGAAGTCAGCAGGTCTTCCTGAGCTCAGCAATTATGAACTGTTTATTTTTAAGGGTTTTGTTGTTGTTGTTTTTGCTCTTCATTTTTTAAAAATTTTTATTTAATTTCCAGTTAGTTAACATGTAATTATAAAGTACTTTGAAGCTTACAAGGCTTTTTATATATTTCTTATTGAAAAAACTATATAAGAACTACACTAAAAGAGATTTTTTAACAATGCAACCAGAACCCAAATTTCTGTAGCACTATTTTCTAACTGCTGCATTCTTTTTTTATCAAAATAATAATGTAGAGAGTCTTAAAATTCAAATAGTAAAACAAGACTTGTAGTGAAAGATAGCAGTCCCTTAGACAATTTCTCCCACATTCCAGAAGCAGCTTTTAAAACGTTCAGCTATTTCTTTAGACATTTTCTTCAGTGCCGCAAAATAAATGCTTATATTGCTATTTCTTGATTTTTTAAAGTTATAGACACTGAGTTTCCATAGAAGATTATAATTTAGTTCTCTTACATAACACATTCCCCATGCATCATCCGTCCTCTCTTCTTTCACATTGTGTAACACCTTTCTCCTTCCCCTTTCCATCCTCCTGAAATTATTTTTGAAACATTTTTATTATGGAAAATTGCACACAGAGAGTAGAGAAAAATAGTAAATGAACCCCAGTGTGCCCACCACCTACCTTCAACAATTACTAACTTGTGGCCAAACTTAATTTATCTATATCCCCCGTAGTGAATAGTTTGAAGTAATTCCCAGACATCATATTAATTCATCTATAAATATTTCAGGATTTATGGCCCCCAGTATAGATATATTACAGTTTTTTTGGTCAAATTAGTTTATGTTGTTGACTTTATTATGACCGTATAAATATAGATCATGGATTTTGGTTTACATCTTATTAATATGGAGCCAAACTTCCCTCCCAGCTGCCTTCTGAGAAAAGATGCAATGGAGATAATTTTTTTTAGACTTTGTGTATCTGAAATGTCTTGATCCTACCTTTACTCTCAGTTAATAAGGTCAGTTATAGAATTCTAGGTTGTAAGTGATTTCCCTCAGAATTTTTTTTTTAAAG
This sequence comes from Taxidea taxus jeffersonii, assembly GCA_003697995.1. Classification (NCBI taxonomy): domain Eukaryota; kingdom Metazoa; phylum Chordata; class Mammalia; order Carnivora; family Mustelidae; genus Taxidea; species Taxidea taxus. The sequence goes on from RCUC01144363.1 coordinate 61,296, forward strand.
ATTTTATTTATATGATACAGAGAGACACAGGGAGAGAGAGAACACAAGCGGGGGAGGGGGAGTGGGGGAGGGGGAAGCAGGCTTCCTGCAGAGCAGGGAACCATGACCTGAGCAGAAGGCAGATGGTTAAGTACTGAGGTGCCTAGGTGCCCCTTCCCTCAGAATTTTTAAGGTGTTGTTTCATTGTCTTCTATCTTCTAGTGTTATTGAGAAGATGTCAGCCATTCTGATTCCCAATCATTTGTTTGTTCTTTCCCCCTTCTGGAATATTTTAGGATCTTCTCTGTATCTCTGGTGTTCTGAAATTTTATGATGTTTTACTATACTTGTGAATTGTATATGTATATTTATATCCATTGTGCTAAGGATATAGTACACAGGATCTCATGACCTTCAGTTCTGGAAAGGATTCTTAAATTATTGCACTGATGACTTTCTTCTCCTCTCTGTTTTCTCTGGTCCCTCCTTAATACACAACCATGTTCTCGCCTCCCCCCCCCCCTTTTTCCCCTCCCCCCCCCCCCCCCCCACACACCCGTTGTTTGGTTTTGAATCTTTTTTGCAAAGGGAGTCTGGAAGCCAGCATTTCTGGGAGACAAATGGGAATGGGGGTTTGTGGTCTCCCCACTGAGTATATAGGCTGTCACTTATCTCTCCCCGTTCAATAA